>CALNXI010000560.1:141139-173514 GCA_942486025.1 Porites evermanni | reverse complement strand
CCACAAAATGTGTTGAATATTTCACGAGACTCTTCCAATATGGCTTCCGATACGCTGTCCACTTAAAAAAATTGTGTATACCTCATGAAAAGTCTTTAAAATATGCCTGAGAGCCTCGAAACGATGACCGATTCTGTCCGACTCCTTCCACTGTTTTGAAAATTTTTGATCACTGCACTGCGGCGATGGTTTGATGTTTTGATTTGTTTGTTGATAAACACAAGCGCGCCTTCTCATTGGTTGAAAAGTGTCGCGTGATCAGCTGGCCCTGTCCTTAAGTTTAGGGATATTCCGGACTGTTAAATGGTTTCGCAAACAACGCATGAGTACAGTACAGTATATTTTGAGAATAAATATCCTCTGCTTGCAGGGTAGGCTAAACAAGGTGTTTTATATTATATAAGTATATATATTTTTTCAACGATACAGAATTTCAAGGTGCATTTCTACCATCGCAGATTTTTAAGTGATTTTTCTGACTTTATAGTTACTAGCCTTCACATTGTCTATAGCTTCAGTATTGGCTACATTTGTTTAATAGCCCACGTTCGATATATTAAAATTCTATCATGACTCCGAGGCTTTCTGGTCATTTTCCTATATTTGGTTTGGTTTTCTTTATCCTCAATTCTCTTATGGGAATTGCGAGACAACGGAGTCGTGAAAAAATTTGCAATTTTGACCCCAAAGCATCGGAGTCATGTTTGAATTCTGGGGCCCGTTTCTCGAAAGTCCCGATAATTAACGGAACCGGTAAGCCGTCTCCGTTTATCTTAAAGATCGAGGTTTCAAAAGTTTTGCATCTAGCATGATAAAACTATCAGTTAGGGAAACAAAATGGAGTAGTTTGCTAGCCAGGACCCGCGCTCTTATTCTTTATATTTCGATTTGAATATTTGATTTCGGGCCCGCAAAGTTACCGGGACTTTCGAGAAACGGGCCCCTGGGCTATTGTTTACATTATTTATGGACGATGGATACTAGCTCACTCCTCCCCCCATCCAGAATCCAAGCTTGTCCTTTGCCATCAACATGGACTCGTCCCCCATCTCAGTACCTCAGTACCTCAGTACCCCTAACTGCAAAAATCATCAAGACCCATGTTCGCCACTAATCAATATGGTTGAAATTTGGAAATGAAATGATATAATGATAAAAACTACGTTTATCGCAACGCCTCGCGAAGCTGTATTGTAAAGATGATAGAATTTATGTTTTTTCCCTATTCGTCAAGATATGTTAACTAACCCGACAAAATTTGGTCGTTATGTACAAACCTTTGCTGAAATTTAAAAGGCGCTTTTAATAACACAGTTTAAATTGTAATCTTATTGTAGGACAAGGGCTGACAGATACTTAAACCATAAGTGAAATTTAAACTACGCCTTTTTCGGCAAATATAAAAGAGAAATGAAAGCCTTTTGTTTATAGTCACTAAAAAGTTTTTTCAGGGGATAAAATCATTCGGGGTTATATTTACGTGTACTTTGCTTACGGAGGGGTCGAGTTTTGTTTTGAACATTGCTTTGATGTCGTGTTTTAGACAACCAAGTTCTGCGAAAAGTGTACAGTGATGTCAGTGATCTTTTTCGCTTTTGACACAGTAAACAATCAAACGAAAGAAAATTATAACAATAAATTTGCGGGAATCATATCAAATTGAACAGAAGTTTTGGTTTTTAGGAATGTGTAACATAATTCGCGTAAAGATAGTTTATAGAAAAGTAGTGTAATTGGCTAAAGACATCCGGTTTAGGGTAACGAGGTGAATATTCGGGACGGAAAATGGAGATTTAAATCATTATTATTTAATGAACAATAATGTATTGTGGCCAAGTATTTAAAACAACATGCCCCTGCTATGGGAAGCCACTAAACTGGAGTTAACATTAATTCAACCGAAAAAGGCTCATTTATCATGATCGGGGCCAAAAAAAGTCAAACTTGGTTTGACGGCGCGAAATCATGCCTCTTTAACTTTCTCGAATTTTGGATCCTTCCAAATTTATTCACAATTCTCATTATAACAGGTGCCTTTAATCATTTATTATGAGCAAATGATTCTAAACTTTTCACTTTGGGCACACAATTACATAGCCCGTTGCGAAATAGAGGTCAAAGATGAAAAAAATGGACCCAAACTAGACGAAAGACAAAACTTCTCTTTGCGGTTTAAAAACTAAGATGCAATTGCTAAGCAAATACGTGGTGTTCCTTTACTTTTGGTCCTTGAGAACTCACTGTTGTCAAGGAACTGGAGTCGAATTTCATTCACAATTTATACAGGTGTGTTTGTCTGCCATAAAAACTAGACAGCACGCGTTAATTTTTTATACTCGCAGAGACTCACAAAAAGCCATTACTCACAAATTTTTAATCATGTTTTGCCTGCTAGTCTTCGAATACGTAACCACCCGTTCGAGCCGAAATTCGCCGCGAAACCCTGTTCGCGCGCTTGAATACAATTGTATGGACAGTTCATAGAAAGAGCTTGTGCACTTTTTCCTGGTAAACCGGGTTAGCGTTTTAACATAACGCGTCACGAACTGAACACGCCAATTTTTATGCAGGGTAATTGACCGATGTGGATATGGGTTGATTATTATACGGCTGGACATGAGTACTAAAGCAGGATTTTAACGGAAGACGTTGGATATGAACTGGAATTTCCTGGTGACAGAAGGTCATCAATGGGTTAGGAGGTTAGTGGAAGATTGTTATGTTTCCTAGTCTCTAAATAGGGAGTTAACTAAGAGAAAGCCATAGTATCGTTATTACCTTAAAAAGTCGCCGGGGTGATTCGATGAAATCGAGCTAGATGAACTCCGCCCATAAAGTGCTCGATCGTTACAGGGTCACAAAGAGAACCCTTTTGAAACTGCTGATTTTTTCTGGAGAAAACGTAGTATTTTTTCCGAAATTTAGAAGCCGACTTAAATGTACAGGAATTGAAAATTTCCATCTTAACAACCTCCGATGTTTCTCTGTGAATGGTTAATGAAGCCTAGGCCCATTGCGAGTTGATGTTTAATGTGAATTGATCGTTTTGTGCAGGTAAAATTTGCAACAAAAAAACATAACACAAACATCTCGTTTTTACTCGCCCGCATGCCTCAGGACATTGAGAGACACAACAAATTTAAGAGTAAGGAGACAAAGAAAATCGAAGAAACAATTTTTGAGAGAAACTGTTTAAGATGCAAAAACGGTTTTGAAAGTTATCAAAAATTTACAACATAATGGGAGGGTTGTTTCTTTTAGCACTGCATATGGCATTCATTGGCAGTTATTAAGTTGGCTGTGTAAATAGGCCCTTATTACAAATACATTGAGCTTCCTACATTGGGTAAAGCACTATACACCTTTTCTTAATTGAGTCAAGAGCACAAAAATAATTACTCAAGAGGCGGAAAAACCGCAAAACACTATCACATAAAAAATATGTTTTAGTCATTTTTGATAAGTTTGCCATATTTTACTGTGTAAAAAGATGATGTAGTTTGCTCGCCAGACATGAACTAGTACAAAAATAGACTTGGGTGAGTAAAAGTATTTTTTGACAGGTTCAGAAATGCTTTCACAAATCTGACAAATGTTTAAAGTTTTGGAGTGACGTTAGTTGTGCTGCCGAGACGAACTATATTTTTTTTCAGTCGTCTTTCCCATAGACGTAAATGCAAAACATTTATTTAACTAATGTAATAATTTTGTTGCTGTCTTTATCTTAAGTTTTGATGTATTTAAGTTACTGAAATGCCATAGAAATTCGTCCCGGTAAGCGGCCAGCCTGGTCAACCGGGCTCATGTGAATAGGCCCTTAGAATCTTTGAGCGACGCACGTCAACCCATCCTCGGAGACCTAGGGGCAGTCAGTCGGGTCGGGAGAAAAGGCGCGTTGACGAAAGTTTTTAGGTACGGGCGGAAAAGCCCCTGGGTACCGACTCTCACCGGACCATTTCCAAACGGTCAATGCTGGCTCCTGTATTATTGTACCCTATCGGCGAACAGCAACGCATGAGTTCCTTTCGTGTGTTTGTACACGACTGCTTTTGTCTCGCCATACCATATTGTACTTGTCTGGTTCGTTCACTAAGGTTTTGCGTGCAAGGGGAACTTTAATTTTCTACTTTACTAACCAGAAACGAAGGAACTACCGTTACATACAAATGTGGAATTGTCAAGGCATGTTAAAAGGGAAAATTGCCCTGCGTCGTTCAAAAACGTCTTTACGGTGTTGAGCTGCCTCCCTTTGATGTCGAGGTTGGAGTCGTCGTAAACAGACACTAGGCTGATTTAGCAACAGAACGGGAACGCCAGTTGACGATGGCGCGCGCAAATCAAACAACTGGCTTGATCAATGGCACAGTTGCAAATGGGGCACCGGAAGTCGAGTTTAGTCCTTACTGCGCGCTTTCTCGTCGTCAAATGACGTTCCCGTTCTGTTGCCAAATCAGCCTACTACCAAGACCATATTCAAAGCAAGGCTACTCAATAACATCCCCGAAAGTGGATCCCTCTTTATGCGTTTGAAGGAGGTTTGAATCTCGGTCGTATACTGGTATTCTTCCCCCGCCCCACCCCACCTAGGGAGCTTAAGCAAAGGCATATTTGAGCGACGAACGTCAACCGGAAGTGGACCATTTTCATTCATGGGGCAGGGCAGTTGTGTAGGCCAGATTTGCGGCCAAATCGACTCTATAAGAATAAAGACACTTAGCGATACATATTTGGTAGCGTCCAGTCATATTATATAGGAAAAGACCTCACTTCCGGTTGAGATGCGTCGCTCATAAACACCTTTGCTTAAGCTCCTTAATATTGCTTATTACTGCTGGACTTGTCGTAGAATTAGTGCGACCAATAGAGGCAAGAGTTTGGTTTTTGCTATGGGATAACTAATAACGGTATCTAGATACGTTTTCATTCGAATCTCAAAACTGAAAAATAAATTGAAATTTGTATTCCGGACCATCTTGTTGATGAAGGTAAATTTAGAGAGATTACTTACTCGGGATTGCCACACTTATCGATCGTGTATCCTTTCAATGAATAAGTTTGTACGGTATGGTTAAGATGGTGTGCCTTTTTGCTGGAAATTGTGAAGAAGAACTTTGTGGGATAAACTGATGTGAATTGAGTGTTTCTTTAATGTAGCGTAGACCCTGAACATTAAAAAAGATGGACTCTCAGTAAAATTAGTTCTCCTTTATTTTCATATTTTATAATTTTGGTTCTGTTTACTTCTTTAACAAAGAAAAAGATCAAGATTGCCAATGATGATTATTTACTATAGAATAAAACTTTGTATTCACGATGCTAGAAGTCGGTTTGAGTTATAGAGCGTTTGTTTAGTTACCCTGGGTGCCAGAGGCTTTTCATGCGCGGTTTCCGGTTTCGGTCAAGTCTTAAAAAGTTCGGCCTTCGGCCGAAAACGTGTCGGCCTGCGGCCGACAAACGAAGCTCCCCGTCGCATGCGAGAAAAAAACCTCTGGTACCCAGGGTATTGTTTGGTTAGTGTCGACATCCATTTGTTAACTGATAACGCTGTTGCTAGGCGTCTCTGACAAACTCTTCTGTTTTCTTCCTTCTAAGGACTGAAGTAAAGTTATAAATTATAAAAGATATCGATTTAATAGTGGGAAGAAGTAGTATTACAAAACTTGCTTTTTGAATCTGACAGGGTTCATAATACGCCGCACCTCAGGTCCATACTTAAGGCCCCGTTTGTATGGAGAAAACTTGTCCCTTAGGGGAAGCTTAGGTGGGCAGTTTCCCGGAAATGTATAATGATTCTGGATCATTATACGTTTCTGCGAAACTGCCCACCTACCCCTCCCCTAAGCCAACATTAACACTTACTTCTCATTTAGGGCAAAATGTTGACTTAGGGGTAGGGTAGGTGGGCAAACGTATAATGATCCGAGGTATACGTTTCTGGGAAACTGCCCACATACCCCTTCTCCAAGCCAACAATAACACTTACTTCTCACTTAGGGCAAAATGTTGACATAGGGGAAGGGTAGGTGGGCGGGCGAGCCAACTTTTCCTTTATTTCTTTACAAAACTTGTCGAACCGTTTAGGTGAGAAACTAAAAGTTTGCCCGAATGGAAGGGTGAACCGCCTAACCGGTTCCCCCTTTTTCGATGGTAGGGTCATCTTCCTACCCGGGGCAACTTTTCTCCGTATAGACACTTTGGCTCGTCCAGTCGGGTTCACTCGGTCACGGTGAGTAAATCAGAGTATGCGCAAGCGCAGTTATAAGCTCTTGGCACGTGCAAAGGGGTCAACTATTTTCTCATATAAACGCTCGCTATAGTTGAATTCGCTTGTTTATGGTTCTCCATGGTTTTAAACACATTGCTTTAAAAGGAACCAATTTTATACACGGACTAGTAGTCATATTACCTGCCGCAATCCTTTTGTAAGCGTATCGTAAGCCGTTGGTTGTATTTTGCCATCTTTCATGTACATTAACCGCCATATTCGTTAAAAAATATTCCTTAAAAAAGTACTGAGCTAAAATTGTCCGCCAAAGATAATATCTTAAGCCGTAGTCTGTAACCACAGGCCAGGCGTTTCTAGGGCCAGAGAGGGGACACAAGAGCGACCTTCTTCTTTCAGGTCTTCCGTTCGCTTCCTAGCCGGCCCAAAAGAAAGCCTAATACGTGTATTTGAACACCTGGATTAGGAGAAATTTCGTCTAACGGAAGAAAGTTTCTTGTTTAAGGGCCCCTACCGCATTCACGAAGATAACCTTCTTACCGTATTTTAGGGCAATTTTATTATATGCATCCCCACGAATATGCGCCGCAGCTCCTCCCCCCCTTCAACAAAGCAGCGCTAGTTGATCTTCATTGTTTTTTTAACACTTGTTAATGTTGATGTGACTCCTTACATGGGGCGGAATTAGATCTCTGCTAAGCATCTTTCGCTGAAGAAAAGGAAAAGAGGGAAAATGTGTAGTAGTGCTATTCGCGAAAGTATGAAAATTCGTTAGTGCTACACTTAGTCAAGCGCCGCACAGAAGAACCGAAAATGAAATCAGCGCTGCGGCTTTTATTCGGGTAAATTAGGTGTGTCCTATATAAATGGCACCGGCTGTTTTTTTTCTGGCCCCGGTTGTTCAAACGTTGGATATATCACTATCCAGCGGATAAGTATTAAGGAAATCAATAACGCTATCCGCAGGATAGTGATTTATCCGGTGGATAGTGCTATCCAACGTTTGTACAACTGGGGCCTGAACTATAATAGTTAGCATCTTCGAGTCTGTTACTGTACAGCTTACCTAAGTTAACCGTTTTGAAATATTCTAATATGGAACTAGTAAGGTTGTTTTTTTCTCAAATTTGAATCATAGTGTTCACGGGGACAAAGCGATAGGGTACGTGTAGCCGTCCCGTCCCCCCACGGGGAGAAAACGGAAGGAGGGAGGGTACGGCTACATAAAGGCCAGCAAAGCGAGCCAATGTTCTGTCTTTCATCACCTGCAGTCTCTGTCAGCGCGAGGAGTATAGCGCGCTTTGATGCCTATAAGCAACTTTTACGTTTCCAATTCACTTGCAGATGATCGTAGATATGTGGATGTAGATAAAGCCGTTAACGATCGAAAGTTAGATAATTTCTCAAGCCACCATGTGTCGTCAATCTGAATTCAAGTAAATACCTACGTTTGAAAGATGCAAAAAGTGAATTGTTTCTGAGACAGCATTATCATGTAGTGCCTTTGTTTTTTTGGAATTTTAAAGTTTTAAATACCGGACTGTTTTCTATCAGGCGACAAATGACGACAAATGTAGGGCGACAAATGCTATCCAACGGTTAAATCGTAATTCAACGGACAGGCAGTAAGAGTTGGTCAAACGTTTGTCCGATTGCTTTTTTTTACTTTCACAGTGATCCTCTCAAATTATGTTGTTTAAAGAGTCTATAGCAATCTCTATGGGATTGGAATTCCAGCTGAATTATGTTTTGATATAGATTCCACGCTCCCCTTCGAGCGAGCTCTGATGAAATCAAGGCAATTGAGTCCAGGCAAATTGTAGCATCCTCTGGATAGAAATTTGAACTAATCTATCTGATGTCTTGCACTTTCCATACAAATGCTTGTAGAAAATAATGTGAGAAAAAAATAGATTCAAAAATATATATTTTATATTCATAATCAGTAAGTATGGCTTGATGAGATGGAATATGCATAAAGTGCTAAAGTGAAAAAGGAAGTTTAAAAGGACCGATTTATTTAGTTAACTCAAAGAGTTTTGTAGTCTTTTCAAATATAGTTATATAGTTAACTCCAAGAATTTTGTGGTCTTTTCAAATATGATTACTCAATAAGCAATGGTAATACAAACCATAGTTTAAAAGCAGATTAAACAGTAATCGCCGTAGTAGTATGTTTAGCGTTGATTCTGTTCTTGAACGTTTTAGCTAAATTTTTGTAATACTGTTTCAGTTCAGCGACAACATTTTAGACCAGATTATATGGAGGCGGTTCTTAAGACCTTCACCTTATAAGGAGTCTCCGCGACTGTTTCTAATATTATTACGGAGTCAGGAACAATGATAAGATGAATATTCTAGACATAACTTTGTTAGGAGTTAAATGCTGTTCACAGAACCCGCTAGTAAAAAAAATAACCCTAAATTGATTTTAATTATTTTACCAATTAATAGCCAATATCTTGAGAGAGGTAAAATATATGGACTCTTGGATGTCCGTTACCACAGAGATTCGAAGAATCTTTTAAATTTTAAGTCACGAAATTTGGCAAGTTTACAAGTTACTCTATTGTTATTTGGAAGAAAATCCCTCTTAAGTGAATAAATTTTTACTGACCACATAAAACACATGGCAGCAGTGAAAACAAAGTTAAGTGGAAGGAATTTAAAAGAACACAGGGTTTGGACAGCGTAAACATTCCAAGCCACTATTGATGGAAACATGTGAGAACTAGAAATGTTTGTATATTACGTCCAAAGATGATATGACCAGGCATCCGTGCCGGCCTCGAGCATATTAATCAGTCTCTTCACAAGGATTTCTGCAATTATTGCCACTTATGTTACCATAAACGTTGATTTAGATTGTTATAGTCATCTACATACCAGTTTTAGGTCTTTGTCCCTTTAAACATAACGGTGTTTAAATAATATTGAAAACAATATGAAACATGTTGTAAGAACCTTCGTCCATCCATGCAATGACCTGTTTTTTGACATGTGCCATTATTTGACAAAAATGACATTTAGAAACGTTTAAGATTTTCCATTGTTTATAATTTTCAGAAACGGAATAAACCACAGAAAAGCATATGAGACTTGCTTTTGCTATTCCTGCCTGACAATTGATGAGACTCTCGAGCTAATAGCCTTATAATATCCGCGTTTTATTAAAGTCTTCACTCAATAAATAATGCCAACGAAAACTAAGGTGACTGACTTATACAGAGAAAACGAGGACTTTGATCCTACTGAGGCTTACGGCCAACGCATAACTATATTTGTATACTCAGTTTCATTATTGGTAATCGAACTGATCAGTGTTGTAAATGAAATGAAGATGAATCAGTAATAGAATGTCGTTCAATGCACAGAAAATTGGCTGATCAGGTTAATATATATATATATATATATCTATCTATCCGAAGACATGAAAGACTACTTTTTCTGCCGGCTCTTGAAGATGTCAAACAAAAGCACGTGAGGCGGTTTCCCATTGCAGGTGGCTCGATGCTTTGCTATGTGGTGGCCGATTAGTCTATACAACAGGTATTACGCAAATCTACCAAAACATTTTTATGGTTCCTTGGCTATAATGGGCGCCATATTACTGACCTGAGGAGTGACTGAAGCATTCAAATGTAAACAGCCTGCATTGCAGCGCATGAAATGACTGTAAATTGGAAAAAATGTCTTCTCTAGCCTGCGGTAACTTTGATAATCAAGGAGCATTTCAAATGAGTCGTTTCAAAGAAATTGATAGGTTTGCGTTCGTGGTTTCAGTCTTGTGTTAATAAAGAGATTTTACAAAGAAATTTTATGTGAAATGGTCGTTTTTGTTTTCAGTTTTGTATCTAGACCTAGCTTCATACTCGTGTTTCAAGGTTTTGTCCTATATCCTTCTAATATTCGTGGGGGGTAGTTGTGATATTACAATACAATTTTCCTCCTAATTCTTTTGCCTCGCAAGTGGTGGTTTTTCCTTCACGTTCGTAGTATCAGGTGATAATGTTTTTACTAAAACACAAAAATATATGTCTATTTGCTTAACAATATAGATCTGATGTATTATGTATTTCTTCCCTCTATATAGCCCGTATTTTTAAACGCAAAATGTCTTGGAGCACGACAATATAATCATATAGACTGTGTAAGAGCCATTGCAAGTTGTATCGTTTATCATCATGATGTACCCGACTACATGCTTATTGATATTGCCTATGTGGGAAATAAGTGTAATTGTTGCCCAATTCGTTAAAATTAGACCAACTTTACGAGGTTGGACACATTTGTGTGTTTTTTAAGCAGCCATGGATCACTGGCCGATGTAGTCACGAGGCAGGTAGAATTGTGATGAATAAGCTTGTTAATTGTAGCTTGAATAGTCGCAATAAAAAAGAAAGTGGCGAAAGCTTGATATACAGTTCATCATTAACATTTCATTCCAAGGTGTTTTATAGTCACTTCATTATCAGGCAGTCTGTGAAAAATTTGCTTTTAGCTTAAGAATTGGCGAGTCTAGAATGGGTAATTTGAAGTATTGATGAATATACTGTCTCTCTTTGTTTCGCTCTCTGACAGCAGTAAATGCTAAATAATGGTTGAATGTTTGCTTGTTATCTAGATATTTTTTGCCAGATTGTCTAATTACTAGTGACTAGTCTGTAAAGAAATGAGAAAAATGTCGTTGTCTTATGCTTGGTTTACCAAAACTACTGGATTCTTACCTTACTACTGAGCTTCGGTATAAATAGCTCGGCGGAGAAAATTGACGTCCTTTGTTTCGGCAGTTCGAGAAATTCATCTCCTTTAAATGCTTAATTTGTGTACAAATTATAACACATTTCATAGCGACTAAGACTATGCTCGTACAGCGCCAAATATAAGCGTCAGTTTGACGCCTTCAAGCTCGAATCGCCAACGAGAGAAATTCAAAGAAACCTGCTTTCTGATGGGTTTGCCACCATGCAAATCTCAAGTGATGAAAGCTCTACTCGTTTTGTTCTGCCGTTTTGCGGCTTACCCGCGTACATCAATAAATAAACGCTTTAAACCCTTTAAAATTTCATCATACTGATCTTTAGTTTAAAGTTTACTAGCTTTTAAGCATTCAACAGTCAATAAACCAGTAGAAAATCTTAAAGAAGAACCAAACTAATAGACAAAGACATGCCGCCACTGCAACATGGCACTCACCTGTGCACTGAAAGCACTCATTGGAGAAAATTGAAAGCATTTGAATTTAAGACATATCAGGTTCCTTCTTCCTTTTCTCTTAAATGATCTCTTTGTACCCGTCCGTGAGCTGTTGCACTTTTCCGTGGCTGTTTTACAAGACAGCTGAATAACCGATCAATTTCTGCCTTATGTTACTCGGTAGGCAAGTTATAATGAAAGTTTTTTCTACTGAGTGAACCCATCATACTTTTTCCAAGATAGGCATTAGCAAAGCAGCTTCTTTGTCTCTATGAGACATGCAACTGATAGAAATAAGTCACAGCTGCAGTATTATTTTTAGGGAGAAAGGCCGGTCTTCACATGGAAAACAGTGGATATAATTTTCAAATTTCACATGCGTGAGTGACCGACGCCATTTTGTTCTTGGATGGTAGTGGCCTGCACTCACTCAGTCATTCAGCAATTACTCTTTACTACTGCATCAGATTCGTATTCCTACATAATTAAAATTTTGTAGCTTCCAAATGTTAACATGAAATATTTAAGTACGTGGCTAATTTTATCTGCTGCTAGCGTTGCTACGAATCTCTTATCTTTGTGTTCGAAGTTTCTTTCTTCGTAAAGGTATGTTAAGCACTCGGGGTTGAGAAGGACATTCAACGAAGCATGTTATCTTAATTTTTTTTCTCGTTGTTCGATTTTCGTTTGCAAAAATGCCACTGGGCACTAAAAGACTTTGAAGCTCTTTATTAAGTAGTAGTTTTGCATGTGAACACTAAGTTTGTTTTAATTCGTATGCGAAGGATATGTTCAAAATGGCCGTCTTAGGCTTTTAGTGATGAGTTACCACTTTTCAAGGGAGACCTGTTTTGTAGAAATTTCAGATTAGGCATTCAATAACGCGTGAAGCCAGGCATTTATTGATGCTTTCGTGGATTCATTTTCTTATAACCCCGAATATTTTGTAGGAAAAGGTTAAAAAGACAAATTTTATGCAGTATGAAAACCATTATTTACTTTGTTTTTATTTTTGTGTTACCTCCCGGGTTGTATAATCATGAATTCCGTTTGTTTGGGGGGAAAATCAATTGAAACGAATTTCCTATTACAGTTCAATGTAATAGGAAGTGTCGACAGATTCTTCCTTTCTCGTGGAAATTGAAATTTGTCTTTCAATTGTAACATATCGTTGAAAAATTAACTTGTAGATTGAATATGGTTGTATTCGATTCTATAACGAGTAATTCATGGAAATGTGAAAGCGATTACACTTTTAAGTAACTGTAAGGACTTCTGATACTTTTGCCAAATGCAGTAAATTGTGTTGGTCTAAAAGCTTTTTGACGATACAGAATTTTAGGCAATGATCGCTCAATTATCCTTATTTTTAAGAAAGTCTATCTATCCATCTCTCTTCAAGCGAATGTTATGATTCTTGATTCGACAGGTGTTATAGGTTTCGCTTATATGCGGTTCTTTTTCACAGCTGACTATTGCGTTTTCCAAAACAAGAGCGTTTTCACCTCAGGCAGAGATTCTTCGGGCAAGCGTTAAGGCGCGTGTTCAAAATTACTACTATTTTTTTTCATTCTGAGTGCTAAAAATCGCCGAGTTTTGCTAATTTTTAAAGTTCAAGTTTGATTGATTTTTATCGTGTGCAGTGAAAATAAAAATTATATATCCAAAGGCGTTCTAATCTCATTTCATATTGGTTTCTAAAACTCCCTAGTGTAGTTGAAAGTACGACAATATTGTAGGAAGCTCTCGCAATGAAGAGAGATCCCTCATTGTCATTCTAGGAATCAGCCTTGAGGCGACTAAAAGTTTATTTTACCGACTTATTTTCTTTTTATCAAGTTGTCACATACTTAAGTAGCTTGGGTTATGCATAGCTGTAATAGCCCTTAGCTTCATTTTTCATTTTTGTCACCAATCGAATACTGTTTTCTGTTTATTTTTCTGCGGTACTTTTAGTCATATCTCTTATGGTTCTTGGTTTAAGAAAGTTTATTTTCGTGACTTGTGGCACATCTATGACAATTCGTTTTTTTTCTCTGATTTGAAATAGTTCAGTGGAGCGATATGTAAAGGAAAGCAGCTCATCGTTTTCTAGTACACCATTCAATTCATTTCTTCAAGTAGCTCAGTCTAATTGGCGAGCTCTGTCAAAGTGGCGTTAGAACTGTTAAAAATTGCCTCCCCTTTGATAGTTAATTTTTTCTGATCATGAAGTTCTTCAAGATGCTGACCAAAGCAAATACCTGCGCATTCAGTCTTCATTTAGTTGGTCGTTGCATTTCCGTTCAAGAGATGAAAACAACCAAGGATGTTCTGCCTTGTTTATTCAAGGCAACGGGAAAATGATTTATTGCAAGAGTTCTAATTAAGTCTTTCCAACGAAGAGTATTATTTGGAGACGCTGCTCGTGTGTACTACAACAACAGCTGCGAAGATATTCGCCTTTGTTATATGAAATGATCTCGTGTGGTGCTTTGTTAGCGTTAAAATTGTTTCGCTTTTTTAAAAACGACGCTTCCGTAAAAACTGCCTTAGATTTAGAACCGTCGGTAGAGTTTGTTTCCCCGAGGGCTTGGCTTTGTTTTATCAGCCCCTTTGCTGTAGATGTGGCTCCTGAGTAATTAGTTTTTGAGGGATAAAACTTTTGATAGTATCATTTATAAACAAGCACGTGCGACCCTCTTGAAATGGTGACTCGAATAACGTGCGAGAAAGTGTAGTAAATCTACCGACGATTGCAGCAAATTTGAAATTTTGACAGAAGCTACACGTGCCTATAGTTTAGAGAAAGCTATTTACCGGATTCAAAATTCGTTTCTTCTCGAGTAAGGTGTTAAAGACGGCATCAGATCTGTTCCACATAATTCAGCTTTGTTTTGTTTGTGAGTTGAATAGCGACACGTAAATTTCCAAGAAGCCATGGCACCAAAAAATCGACTCGAAACCCGATTACGTAAACTGTGGTCAGAACTTCTAAATACATCTTACTCTGTGAAATTATCGTTTAAGTGCGTATGGGAAATCTTGAAATGAAAATGCTAGCGGGAGATTGCTAAGTTCACACAATACACCTGCCGTAAATGAAATAATTACTTTCCAACCAAACCATCTCCTTTCCACAGAAAAGGAGAAAATATCACGATTCATTTTGCCGATTCCCTCGTTTCACGTAGCAAATAAAACTCGATAGGAAAGCTCACTAGAATACAAGAGTTGTAATGATCAGCCACGTCATGCCCCTTATCTTCTTGGAACTATGTAATGCTGTGCGCTGGTGTCCGAAAGCCTTTTCCTCTCTGTCCGAGAAGAAGCTATGAATTTCCTAAAGCTGCGCCTCCTAATTTACTTTTCCTATTTGCTGGCTTATAATATAATCTCGCAAACAAAATAACTCGAAACTGTCGCTCAGTTATAAAATAAAACGTCGTTTTTCAATAGCTAAATCCCTTAAATTCCCGCTTGAAATCGCGTTTTGTTTTTCAAACAGCCAGTTCGATGGGACAAAAAGCCCGCTTTAATCAAAGAAGCTTTACCATAATGTTCCTCGTAAGGAAATCATGGACAAACGGGTGGTCTGCTACCGGCGCTCAACGCAAAACAAAACAAATAAAAGGCTTTCTTCACCGTTTTCCTCGAACTTCAGTTTATTAAAACTTCTCGCCTATTTAAGCAATATTCATTACAAATCTGTAAACTTTGAAGACTGGTTTTTCATTTTATGCGGTCTTTCAAATAACTTAAAACATCGAAGACATTTCCGCAGCACCAGCGACTTACAATGAAATTGAATTTCAGAAAATGACTTAAATTATGGTGCTAGCGAGAAAATTTGTACAGCTTTAATAAATATACACCATAAGATTAATTCATAAAAGTTTCCTCGACATATAAAATTTCAAAATATATATTTAAATACATATACTTTCCGGGCCTACGCCATTATTTCTATCTAGTAGTAAAGGCTCTCTACTGAAGTGTTTGCAAGCAATTAAAAGGATCGCTTTCATTGGACTGCACCAGTGAACAAAGCCAAACCCGGGCTCGTAATTGATG
This sequence comes from Porites evermanni, assembly GCA_942486025.1. Classification (NCBI taxonomy): domain Eukaryota; kingdom Metazoa; phylum Cnidaria; class Anthozoa; order Scleractinia; family Poritidae; genus Porites; species Porites evermanni. The sequence continues at coordinate 158,042 of CALNXI010000560.1, read as the reverse complement.
TCAGTGAGGTAGTTCTGTTTGAAGAAAAACCGTTTGAAAAGCGGTGGACGTTTTCGTATTTGTTTTAGCCTAATTTAACGATTTGCTATCTCTCCTCAGATTCTATGCCAAACTAATAACGTCTTAACGGCTTTTCCTCACAAAGAACTTCCAAATTTACATAAATTGCAAGTAATACATTCAACTTTTCATAAATGGGGAAATTGGTTTTGGCAAAGTGAAACAGGTGTAAAGCCCGCCAAATCATTTCGGGCCTTATTATCATCTAAACCTCGGGCCTTAAAATCGAAACTTCGATCGTTACTCCGGTGAAATTGTGGCAAAATGGATGATGAATAATTTTACTCTAAGCGGAAGTGATTTATGTTTCGGAATTTTTTCTCTTCGTTGTTAAGCTAATAGGGTATACACTGAATATTATTTACCTGCGGGCTGTTAAGCTGTTCGCGATAATTTCTCGAAGATAACGAAACGTCTTCCATCGCCGTTCGTAAGGGCTTCCGCGCTTTTCAGACGAGGTAATTTCTATCAATTTCGAGTGCGTCCTTTCATTAGATAGCCGCGAACTATCGCATTTTTAGACATCAGTCAGTAGCTTAATAGTAACAGCAATAAAAATCAGTACTTGCTTCATTCATTGACTTAAAAATTCAGTCTAGGGTATAAATAAAATCACCATTTGTAATTTTCTCCAACTCTGTCGTTTCGGACCGGCCTCCTCAATACATTCATCCACACAAAGTACCGTCCATCCGTGGAGCCATTTTACAGGGGATTTCCGGCAGGAAATTTCAGAATTTCCTCCATAATATTTCATCTCTAGTGGACGGAAAATTTCATTCTTTTCTTCTTTTGTCGTTGGTTGCAGAACCATACCCGCACGACATTTTTTGAAAGGTCCAGTTTTTCAGCGATAGACGCAATCTTGTCGCTTGAAGGTCTCGGGTTCATGGCGAAGTAGGCCTCCAGTGAACGCTTCTCAGCGGCACCGATCGATGTTCGCTTTCTTTTTTTATCCGAATTTGGAAGAAATTGGCTTGTTGTATTCTTCAATTTGTACGCTTTCTCAGCCTCTTCTAACCATGCTGTCAGTACGGGTTTTAATGCCATCATATTATTGTGACTCAGTGTAAGAGACTCAAACCTACATATCGTTGACTGGCTCAACGAGCCCACACCAGGGATTTTCAAATGGGCTAGTGCAGCTCCAACGTCTGCCTGGGTTACGCCAAGCTTGATTCTTCTTTGTTTGAAACGTTCTGCAAACCATTCTAGCTCTCTAGGATTCATAACATCGTCGCTACTGGCTGCCACGCTGATAGCAGAATGGAGAGCTGAGTGTAAAGAGTGAGCAGGCGTGGCGGTTATCGGCGATGGCGTTTCGAACGGTTTATCAAAAGCTGACTCGCTTACTGTTGGTTGTAGTGAGGCCGAGATCTGATCCAGAATATCGTGAGCATCGTACGTGCTCGTATCGTGCGAGTGAGTTGAGTGATAGCTGTGCAGGCTTGCAAATCCTGAAGGCTTACTCGGCTTCGTGGAGAGATATTTCGGAATAGGCTCGAGCTGCGACGTAGAGAGTAGGTGCGCGTCGTCGAAGCCATCAAACACACTTGGAGGAATCTATAAGCAGGAAGAGAGGATCGATGTTTGAGCACCCGAGTGTAATATTGACTAACGGAAATGAATTCGATCAAGTTGTATTTATTTTATTTATCACATACCAGGTTGTTAGATCTTGACGGCAAAGACAGCTATAACAAGAAGAGGAAAAAATAGTTATTTATAGTCTATCAAGCGCAAGAATTTTTTTGAGTGCGAAAAAAAAGCGCCAAAGAGCCGATGCGGGCGAGCGAGCGAACGCCAGTACTCGAGACCGACAAGCGGGCGCGCGGACGCAAATATCACAAAAAGCATCAAATAAAAATTTCAGAATAAATACCGAGTGAGTAGATCCACGAATCGAGGGTATCCAGCTTGGCTCATTCATCTGGCCTCCGGAAAACGAAGAATTAGAGTAAGCAATACCATTAGAATGCGAAATAGGTACTCGAGATGAAAGAGGAGGACTAAGCGTCTTATTCAGTAAACTGTCGCGATTCATCTCGGAGACGTTTCACGGCGAACTGAAGCCTACTAGCATGGCGTGAAAATGTTCTTAAATGCAGTCAGAGTGCCCGTAAAGAAAGAGACAATCATTATCATTGTGTTAACAACATTTGCACTTCACATGCACCTGTTTCCACCCCCTTGCGCACGCGTAGATTAAAAATTAATTCTGCGCGTGCGTACAACGGCAGCTGAACCTGCCTGAGTTGACACGGTCGCGAGTTCCAACTCTCGGCTGACCCGGTTCGCTGGGAAAAAATAACTCATTCATGAAACATCTGCGGGGGGAAACTGATAACAAAAATTTCGGCAATCACCAGTTACGGGTATCTTTTTATTGTCCGACAAGATTAGGACCGGTAAAAACTACTTGTGGAATTTAAAGGCAGAATCGCTTTTATCGCTTTTTGTGGCAGTTTTCGTTTCGGCGACTTTTGAGGCGTTTTTCCAAGCGGTAACCATGCGTGAAGTTGTGTACCGAGGTGTAACATTTTTTTTACCAACAAATCGGCTTGAGACAATTAATCCCTTTATTAAAATTCATTAACGCACTTACACTCTCCCTTCAATAAAGAGAAGAGCCAATGAGCGCGATTTCTTGGCAATTTCCAATTCAAGTGTAATCGGGTTATTGTTTGGCACACGCCACACACGTGTAAGGGGTGGGCCATTGCTACAGCGCCATTGGCCGCGAAACCAAAATCTTTCTGGCGCGTAGAATTAGCTTGATGAATGAACTAAGCTCTACATTAATGAGTTCGGCTGGAAGAGAGATAATTACGACTGTTATAACTTCTCATTGGTTAAGAATTAATATAAACAAAACAAACTTCGTCGAGCTAATGATGGTAAACTCCAAGAAAGTGAAACTAACAGAAAACAGAATTGGACGTATTGTTGTCAAGTTTTAACTACGCTCTTTATTGAAAAAGCGATCAATCATTTTTCTTGCGACTTGTTTGTGCAAAGGGAAATTTGTTGCATGCAATCACGCGAAAACTGCTATTTATTTTTATCTATTTCTCTACCTGATTACTCCGCGTGCGATAGAACTTTCCGGTTCTCATGCAAAGCAAGGCCCGATCTTCAAAACACTGCAACTGTATAACTAGAAATTGAACGTGACAGGTTCTTTGCGCTCCGCCCTTCGCTTAATAGGTTCACTCGCTAAAGAGGAAAAAAATCCTTCATTTCATGATTGAACCTGGCTGCATAGTATGTACTTACTCCGCAAGACCCAGCTATTTTTTCGTCACGGTAACGGATAAGGGAGAATTCCCATTCAAACTATTTAGGTTTATTATTCCATTCTTTGCGATAAAATTCTTTGCTCGCGATTATACTGCATCGACTTAAAATGTTTAGGTTTCTTTTGACGTAATTCAGGATCTCTCGAGATTATTGCAGATTTATACCACTGAATCGAAAACAAATTTCGGAAATTCCGTCATTAGAGTGCTTTGTAGAGAACCACGAACGCTTTACTTATATACTATTAATCGCTAGCTTCCCTTCTCGAAAAGCTTATCTTAGGTGAATTACAAATACAATGAAAATCGTTGTGATTCTAATGCCCATATTGGTCTGATATAATGAAGACGATAACAAATGAAGCCATGTTTACCAGATGTCAATTCCAGCTGCCTTTTGTTCTAAAAATACGAGAATTCTCGTTTTATGGCCAAACCAAAATCGCGAATCTTTTAATTTGTATTTTTAACATACGCCTCTCAAAGGCTTGCCAAACCGGAGCGTGGTTTATAACTAGGTCCATTTCGCTGTTGAAATAATCATCTCCCAGCGCGAAAATGATTGTCAATGCAAATTTTCAATTTTCTCAATACTCTGCTGATAAAATGCTAATTGCTTACATTTGAATTTATTTCGAGATCTAAGCGGAGAAACACGAACCCAAACAGACGCTAAAAAAAATTCAATTCTACGATAAAAAGAAGAAAATGTAGGATACGCTACCGAGCCAGCCCTAGCCCCATTCTTTTGGTGATTCCACGATCCAAGGACGCGTGGTTTGATACAACAGAGGAGACTCCCAAGTTAGATTTTCCTCCATGTTGTAAACTCTCGGTGCTCGGCATCTAAAAATCCTGTCAACGTAAATGAACCTCTCGTCTTTCTTCCCCGCTTTCTTTTAAACCTTAACGCTAGCAGTAGCAAACGCGTCTCACAGTAAAAATTAATGTTTTTCACTTTTATTATGTAAAACTCTATCAAGTATTCCATTAAAAATAGACGGTCTTGCCAGTGTGTACATGACCGTACATAACTGAACAGTTTTCGAGGTGCAGCGATATTCATGTATGCATACCAGCGCTATCAAGGTTAACAAATCTTTGCAGCGCTTCCACGGAAACAGGAAAGAACAAATGTGTCGAAATAACTAAAGGAGATTAAGGAAAGTGCTGCAAAACTAACTGAAAAAAAGCGATATGGTGGTACAGTAAGATGAATTTTCCGTAAAGCTAAATTGTAAAACCGCAAAGGACGCCCTCAGAAGACGAAATTATTTCGATGGACATTCAAAGGTACGAAATTGACAATATTTTTGTTGCTGCGACTAAAACATATCTCAGAAAGGGAAGTCGTACTATGTTTTTAACCAATATTTTCCTTTTATTGATTAAGGCAGAACTAATTAGCATTTCTTCCTTCAAACGGATTTAGTTATTCATCTTATCACAGCTCTTTCCGCCTATTTCTGGTGTCCCCTGTGGTTCTGCAATTTCTCATAAGAAAAAAGGTTTTCTATTTACTATGTCGCCGCAGCCAATAAGATAGAAGCGTAATAAGCGACTCGTCAGAAAAACCTTTGATTGTAAATGTAAGGAAAAATGCGATTCAAAGTAACTCAGGCCGTAACGACAAACCAGTCTTATTTAGAGAAAATCTGATTAGATCAAGCGACGAAATAAGAAATGATTCTGACTTTATTGTTGATATGCCTTTGGATTAGAAGCCGACGGAAGCAGCTTAGATCATTTCTCTACGTTTTTTAAAGAGATTTTTTCGAAATTAGAGGTTCTTCTTAACTTGTTGCGAAATCGCACATTCTATTTTGATTTAGAAAACAATGATGGAACCCCTGGTAACCTGAATTCACAGAGCTGGTGCTGCTATTCTCCGCAAGAAGCGCCAGCAGGTGCTGTGTTTAACAACGAACCGGTATACACAACAAGGTTCAAAATAGAAAATGCCCTCTTTTATTTCTCACAAGCCATTTCCACAACACACATAGGGTTTGAAATTAGCTTAAGGTCGAGCCCAACAGCTTAAATGGATCCGCAAAGTCAATAGGGCTGCGAATCTGGTAATATCTTTGGTTTGGTATATTTCACGGTTATCAGTGGTTTTCTTGTAAGCGGTTAACGAATGGTTTAGTTCCACTTCAAGTGTGATGATCGCTCGTCCTACAGTCCAACTGTTTCGTTCGTCTATTATTGCTTTTTCAGCGTATTTGCAGATTTTTTGTTTTCTGTTGGCTTGAAAAATAAATTAAAAATGGAAACAAGTAAATTAATTATAGTTCTTATCTCCAATATGTTTTTACTTTAATTATTTCACAAGGAAACTTCTCAAAGGGACACGCGTGGATCGTTTCAGGATGCAGAAACTTGTCTTCACTTCTTGTCAAGTGAACGTTAGAATCTTCCTGGCATCCTTAAGAAACATATCGAGGAAAGTAGGACATAAAACTTGCGCGTTGCTGATCAGTGCTCTGGGAGTATAGTTTATAAGATTTTATCAGTGATATTAAATCATCACCTTATCTTAAGTTTGCACTGAAATGACCACGTTTCGATTGAGGAATTAGTCAGTGAGAAAAACAAAAAAATTACACATTTCGTTCTTTTGCATTAAAATACAAATGGCTTGATACTTCTAGGAAATTATTTTAAGCCACTTTCTCTGTATATACCATGCACCTATAGGAACACCAAGCGAGTGTTGATTCACCTTGTAATATCAATGTTTGACAATGACAAACTGCAGTAAACCCCAATTCTTAAACAACGTCAACGGGAAGGAGAAACGCCTTTTTCAATTACTTTAACGGTCAATAGTTTGCTTAACTTGCAAATGGTATTTCAGCTAGAAATTACAACTTAATTATAGGTAGCAGCTTACGGGCATAATATTGAACTAAAAATTGTGAATTTTGCCTTTGTTCCGCGTAAAAGTGTATTTGATTTTACAGGAAAAATTATTTGCAATCTATTTTGCGATACTGGGATGTGGTTTTACTAACACACGGAGGGAAACCACTAAAAATAGAGTTAAGATAATTTTATGTAGTTGCACGCATTTTTCCTGCGCTATGAAACCCATGAAAGCTTTGGAATCTTCATAGCATCAGCTGAAATCAAAATCAAGATTATGCCAAGGAGAATTATTTGAGAGCTGATAAAGTTAAAAAACGTTGTATGAGGTTCAGCCTCCGACTTCTGTATTTGATTATTAAAGTGATACTCTTTCAGTAAATACACGTTTAGTCACCGGATTTATGAGCAAATTTTTACGAGGTAGTAAATGGGAAGTCGTGAGTGCAATGAATTAGGGCCCATGCTTTTAGAAAGTGGTAAGAAGCTCGAGAAGAAATCGCTAGAAAAAAGGGGGCCTGTGCTTGTTTGCTATGCTGGCCTCGCCTACGCCCCTTTTCAGCTGCACTCCCGATAGGTGGTTTAAGCTTCTCGTATACGGCAAAGTCAGATTCAAGTTGAGAATTTCTCAGAATACAAAATGAGCTCATTAAAAACTGCTCAAAAAAATTCTTATGGGTAAAAAGTGGGGTGAAACTACTAATTTATGTGTTTAAATAATGAACAGTAAACTACAAGAAAATGATAAACTTGGTCACGGGGCGTTTGCCGTTTGACCTAACCGTGAAGCTTAACCTCTCTGATAATGTGTTCATATAAACATATAAACTTTTTCCTTTTCTTTTAGACTGTTAATAGTGGCTGATATTTTCATGCGGCTAACAAGGTTGATCTCCGAATTCGAGAGGCCATCATCGTGATTCCCATATTCCTAGTTTTCACTCACCATGTGAAACCGAGAAGGTGGCCTCTTGAAATTGGCAAAGGATCTTGACAATTTTAGGAAAAAATAATGGACTGCCAGCTTTCGTCTATGCTTTCTACTAACGGAAGGCTAGGTTGAGAGGTTAGCAGGCTAGCAGAAGATTAATTGCAGGTTAGTGCTTTTTTGGCACTGGCTTATTTTTGTGACGGTAATCGCAGAGGGTACTTTGGCTTTTAATGCATTTTTGTTTACCTAATTTAATAGAACATAAAGGGCTCCCTTGCCTAAGTAGATTATATCATTTACGTTGGAATTTGCTTGACTGGCTTGTTTTCTGGACAGAGAAACCGTTCATATGCCCAGCAAATGGCACACGAAGAACCTCGTCTTTCGTCGTTCTGTCCCCCTGGTACGGCGAACTGTGATAATGTGCTTTAGACTGTAAAAATATGAGATGTTACACATTAGTTATGGCTTTGTTAAGTCTCTTAAAACAAACTGTATAGCAGGTGGATTGCTATGAGAATTCCGTGCTTTCAATTAGAGTCACGTTTACCTCACGGGAAACGGCAAAAGTAAATTTGTACCGCGTGACCAAGTTTTCCCTTTACTTTTCATGTACTGTTCATTATATCAACTCAAAGATTAGTAGTTTAATTTCATGTCAAGTTCATCAATAAGAATTATTGGTACAGTTTTTACCTGTTTATTTCCTAATTTGAGAAATTCTCAATTTGAATCTGACGTTTTTGCCGGTCGTTTGCTGTAAACGTGATTCTGAAACTCTCTAATGTGTTAAATCTTTCCTGGCATGGTTCATCACTTATTGTTTTTTTTTTCTACAGGAGACTTTGCTTAGCGGCCAGATATTCTCGCTACCAAACAGAACCTGCACGTTATATATAATTATAATTGACGTTTTGAATGAGTTAAACAAAGAATACTATCGAAGCAAGTTCATCGATCCAGTCTTTGTATCGTTGCTTTATATTTTTATTGCCATTATTTCATAATTAACTTATTATACTTAAGATGTAATACCATTCCTTCGTACCTGGCGGCGAATTCTTATTGCAAAGACAAGAGTAGCGTTGTTTAAAACGGTTGCTAAGCGTGACAGTTCGTTGTAGTAAGATTTGCTGAAAACCATGTGGACGTAAAACGGCTTTTATTTAACGAAAACCTGTTGTTACCGGTGACCACTTCTATGTCTGAGCAACACAGCTTGTGAAGTACAAGAAAACTTGAATGTTATACTCCTCTCTATTTATATTAAAAAGTCTTTTAAACTTAATCTTTTTGAACCCACCTGTTAAACAATCAATCACTGTCAATGGCGATTATATAAGATTATAGGATTTAGTGCATCGGGTCAAGTGGTCAATCAGTTTTCGTCATTTACCAGTCAGTGCCAAAGTTGGCTTTTCTGACCATGCTGACAAAGCAATCCTTTTAAAAGTTTTCTCTTATCTAAATGCAAACTCAAACGAAAATTGAAAAAGGGACACGGAACTGTGCAAATTCTGTACAGATTGCATTACTGTTTACACGAGTCCGTACAAAGATTTACGCAGTATAATATTTGCACTGCATACTCATTGTCCCGTCACTGGGAACTAAGTAGGGACTTTACGAAACTAGGTTTAGTTAGCAAAACAACAACTCTGCACGCTTTTTTGTGCATTTCTTTGCCATCTATGCACGACTACGACGTGAAATTTTAAGCTTTTTTTGAGGACGGGAACGGCAAGGCGGTAAATTATATCACCTCTGTCTGAACTCGGGTGCGGCCCCTCTCTTCAGCTCCAACATAAATTCCCTTCTTTTAAGTACCTGGCGACTTGGGATATTCGCGAAATGGTTTGAAAGGATGCGGAGTCTATTTGTCAGCGAGGTTTTCATGGATGTCGCCGTTGTCAGATCGTAAGGTCCCTGGTTATGGGAGGAAACCGCCACCACCAAGACAATGGGCGTACCGAATGATGAGGGTATACGACGTCAACCGCCACCAGGAGAGATGGGAGGGGCGAAACCTTGAAGTCACTTCCACTGAACTCCGTTGAACTGGCCAAGAGGCAGGCAAAAACCGAGTAATTCTAACCAAGGGCCGCAATACGTCATGCCACCAGCGCGCAGGCCCGACACGACGGAATTTAAAGGAGTTTCTTATTTCCCGCTTCACGCGCCAATCCGCCGTACGGAAAAAGATGGCGGCTGTACATTTTACCACAATTCCTTTCGAACCTTGGGGGGGGGGGGGGGGCGAAATTTTTCCATGTAATAGCAACATTGCCTATCCTAGGTTTGAATTTTATAAAACTTTTCTGTGCGTTTTTATGAGCAATTTTATGGTTTTGATGCGCTAAGAACTGTGGGTAAATGTACCAGTCGCCATCTTTTTAGGTACGGTGGATTGTGTATCAGGGTGCAAAGAAAGTCAGTTTTACAGCCTGCCATTAGGGCAAACTGTAGATAGCATGTACTAGCCCACAAGTCATTTCAACTAGCCCCAAAACCCTTTTTGATTGGCCAATTGATTACAATCCTTTTGTAATTTGAATGGTAAGTTAAAAACAAAAATCACTAGCCCAATAGCAAATTCCACTAGCCCCGGGATATCGGACACGACTTTCTTTGCACGCTGGTATGCAGTGAGAATAGTTTCAGTATTAGAATGGCTTTTCTGAATCTCAAACCAATCGTGTTGAACGAAGTCCTAACAGACCTTATTCACGATACCCGCCATCTTTGCACGCGCTTTAGGATTGATGGGATAAAAGCAATGTCCCCTGGTATTTCATTAAGTGGGCAAACAAAAGGTAAAATTTGCCAATGCAAGAAATCGCGGTCGACTTTGTTTATTCTCTCAAAACGAAACGATGATTTAATGGTCACGCAAAATGTACGGTTTGAGTTTCGACAAAATTGACTTCCCATTGCTTGCTGTGAGGACATCTACGGTCGCTGCTGAGTCCAGAAAAAGTAAAAATGATCACTTCCACCCATAATTTACCATTACTGTCTTTAATATGAAAAGTTGTTTATTTTCTGTTGTAAAGAATAAACAAACTCGACCGCGATTTCTTGTATTGGAAAAACTTACCACTTGTTTGCCCCCTGAGAAACCAAGTGACATCGCTTTTATCCCATCAGTCCTTAAGCGCGTTCAAAGATGGCGGGCATCGTGAATAAGGTCTATTGCGGTAAAACCAAAATGGTGGCCGTTTGCTTCTTATAAACGGAAATTAGGCAGGAGAAGGAGTTGATTGAAAGACTTCTTAAACAAATATGACGAGGAGCTCACGGCCAAAAAGTTAACTGAAAAGTATCTTGAAAACTCTGGAAAAAATTGTTCCGCGGAGTGCGGACACCCTAACGTCTCACCATGAAGAGAGTCCAAAATAAAACGGAAAGAAGAAAACTGTCGTCATGTATGACACATCGACTCACCAAATGTGCAAAACTAAGCTCCAGGCTTTCACCTCGCACATTGTGCAAAACTTTGCACGGTTCAAGTGTTTGCACGACTGCGCGTAAAAATGAAACCATACCGGTCAAAAGTTTTGGCCTACTTCTGAACAGTTCAAAACCTTGCACACTTTACCGGTCAAAAACTTGTGCGGTGAAGAAATATCAAAAGGAAGGGCAACTTCAGTCGAACTTCCATGTGCAACCACCTCCCATAAGCGACCGCTTCTCCAAACTACCAGACTTTTCCTAGACAAAGCCTTACAGTTGAAACCTCCTGTAAGCTACCGCGACCACTTTAGGGAATGACAGTTATAATATATAGTTTTAGCCAGGGCTAAAAGCAAAGTTCTCGCTAATATTTATAGTTTGTTCAAAGAAAATATAAAATGGAGCAATGCTGAACGGCGAAGGCCGCTACAAAATTTTCATGTTGTTCTTCTAACAAAAAAATGTCCCCTATGTTTTTTTTTAATCTCTCGCTCTAGATCTCTGTCACCCTTTCTCTTATTGAGCTTCGCTGGCCTGCCTCCTACTTTCTCTTTCTTTCTCTTGCTCTATATTGCAAATTTGTGGACATGACAATTAATCTACGCTTAATACTTTAGACAACACGGATACAGAAACAATTTCCCCTTTCCGTTTTTTGTCTTTACTGGCTCTTTAGTTGTCTCTGCTTTACAATACGCGGGTAGCTATGCGATTTCCCGACAAAATAACCTCGAGCTGTATTTGGGTTGCCCTACCTGTTGATTGAGTTATTTTACATTGGTATGCCTGTGGTGCGTACGGTCGTTCGGTCAGTGTACGGTCACGTGATTACCAAATTTTCTGGGATGGATAGATTTTCTTACCCATGGTGCTCCGCTGCGTGCGCGAGAGCTCCGCTTCAATTTTCTATTGTTTTTGACCTCTTTTTCCCCTAAGCGACCACTTGGTGTATGATCTCTATGTTCGTTGTATGTACTATGCTGCTCAGTGTATACATGATATACGTAAAACTTCTAGCAGTAACATGGAACTACACATGTCTTAAACTAGAAATTGCTTGCAATAAATTATCTTCCGTAAATTTAAGTAGATGAGTATGGACCTCTTCTCGGAAGAAACCCCTTTGTGGCTCGATTCTTGTAAGCAATCACCTCCCGCAAACGACCACCAAGTCTTCGCTTTTTGGGTGATCGCTTACTAGAGGTTTGACTGTATTCATTTTTCTGTTACTTTCTCCAGGTACTTGTTTGTTGCCTCCTGCCTTGAAATGCAATTGCATTTCTTTCAGCGAGTGGCTGGTGAGAGACTTGGCATGAGGGAGAAACAACAAAGCCACACACGAACTTCACGGTCTCGTTAATCACTAAATAGCATTAAATCCGTTTTATAAGAAAATAAGTCTCGCCCTGGGGCTAAACTCCAGCTAAAAACGTACTTGAGACTTTGTCGTTTTTATAGTAACTGAAGACAGATAAAAGTTCTTCCAAAAAGTAGGGTTAGCTTATAGCAAAAATCACTACGGTAACCAAATACAGTTTTAAGAGCTTGCAGGTCCATTGTGTTTCCTCTAAACCTCCTCTTTTACCACATTGAACATTGCCCTATACATTTTTGACTGTGTTGTGTGCTTGCAACGAACATCACAGTTCGCATACTGTAATTGCAACAATTGTTCGATGTTTGTCCCCCGCACCATGTTGAAATCGCCCTACTAAAGTTGGAATAAACTTCCATCCTATATCATATCAGGACCCCCAGAGCCACAACGGACAATTCGGTACAGTGTTTCTAATTGACAGCTTAACAGAAATCACAGGCACAGGCAGCCTCCCGGCCAGATGTACTTCTCAGTTGATCGTGACATGAACGAACAGCCCAAGACAGAGCCAGGTGGTGACGCCTTTCACTCGACTGCTCTTCAGCCGACTGTTGCTGATGAATTGCGGGAGTGTAGTCCGTAGTCCATGTCATTTGAAAGCCAAACAAAAGAAGATTTGTCACTATAGGTGGAGTCATTATTGTCGACCGAATAGAAAAAAGATTAGATATGGTAAAATTAAAGTCATGTGAAAATCACAGACCATAGATTTGCCGGCATTCCTTTTCACTCTTAAGCGCAGCATTCACGAGGTTTTTATTTTGTCACTCCAAGCCTTGAGTTGCTTCTAGGAATTGCGGGAAAATCTAACCACGCGCGCTTTCCTCAATAGTTTCAGATAATTCAGTGAATTATTCCTCAAAACAATTGTTAACAATAAAAGCCAGAAGGTCATTTTATAAATTTTTAAGAAAGAATTATTGTTTGACAACGAGAAGATCGATCAGCGTTGAACAACCTATTTCCTGCACCCAGAATACGACACTCTCAAGCTCAACTAATTTACGGTAATCCTTTCTTGTAACCATATTTTCGTTCAGAGTAGTTTATACGAATATNCAGCATTCACGAGGTTTTTATTTTGTCACTCCAAGCCTTGAGTTGCTTCTAGGAATTGCGGGAAAATCTAACCACGCGCGCTTTCCTCAATAGTTTCAGATAATTCAGTGAATTATTCCTCAAAACAATTGTTAACAATAAAAGCCAGAAGGTCATTTTATAAATTTTTAAGAAAGAATTATTGTTTGACAACGAGAAGATCGATCAGCGTTGAACAACCTATTTCCTGCACCCAGAATACGACACTCTCAAGCTCAACTAATTTACGGTAATCCTTTCTTGTAACCATATTTTCGTTCAGAGTAGTTTATACGAATATGGATGTCTTGCATGTGTGTCATTTCAAAGTCTAAGGAAGATAGATTTCCCTTCTCGTTTTTCACGCGCGCTCGTCTTTCGCTCGCTCTACTGTCCCTGAGGAAAAATGGGGACTACTCGTCAGTCTATCACGCTTTTGGTCAGAGTAGAGCACGCATGCGTTATGTCATCAGAGAGACGAGCCAGGCAACTTACTGTACAGCCGCGGCTTCTGTTGAAAAAATAAATGTCTTCGCGCAAGCAATTGTTTTCTCTTACTTATAATGTGCCGAACTTAACGCGACAGTTAAAAACATGTGAAGTGCGACGTTTGAATCAATTAAATTCGACTGTTTAAATCATGTTAAATGCGACTTTCGCAGTATCTGCGACTGAAACAGTCAAAGATTCGATTTAGGTTCGACTTTTGATTCAAACGTCGAATTTCACATGTGCCGAACTTAATGTGCTTAATGCATGAATTACAGTAAATTATTATGATTCATTTAGAGAGACTGGGAAGATTGACAGCGAACAGAGTGAAATTCAACGTTTGAATAAAATGCCGTATTCATTAACTATTTTAGTCGACTAAAATAGGAATTAAATTCGGAACATCTGAAATTCGACGCTTGAACTGGACCTTACGAATCCTGTGATTCGACGAACGTGTCTTGCAGTACCATCATATGATACCATCATATGTGAAAGCAAAAAGAAAGTCTTCGAGGCAAAGGTTGTCAAGGTTTCCAGAGAACCCAAGCAAACTGGTCCACAAGTCTTTTATTTTGCGCGGCGTTACACCCGTGACGGGTATCACTTGACATGTATGAGGGTCATCCGGTATTTTTACCTTGACCCAGCAATTAAACAGCCCAGTCCTTTAGAAAAAGACATTCCGTGACAATGTGTCACTTTTTTTCTATTGCTCTCAGCCCAAATAGAAGTTGACTCACTAATCTTTTTTAGCGGGTGGCCGAGCGAAGTTGGTTTGCTATCTATCAGATATTTTCCATGAGATGGCGCGCGTTTTCAGCACAAGTCATTTTCTACTGCTGTTTTGGCAAACGCTTTTTACATATGTCAGTGCTTCCGTTCAGGATTCATTATGCACCGCGGATAAAATAGAAAGGCTGAACTGTAGCTGCAATATACAACGAGAAGATCGATCAGCGTTGAACAACCTATTTCCTGCACCCAGAATACGACACTCTCAAGCTCAACTAATTTACGGTAATCCTTTCTTGTAACCATATTTTCGTTCAGAGTAGTTTATACGAATATTGATGTCTTGCATGTGTGTCATTTCAAAGTCTAAGGAAGATAGATTTCCCTTCTCGTTTTTCACGCGCGCTCGTCTTTCGCTCGCTCTACTGTCCCTGAGGAAAAATGGTGACTACTCGTCAGTCTATCGCGCTTTTGGTCAGAGTAGAGCACGCATACGTTATGTCATCGGAGAGACGAGCCAGGCAACTTACTCTACAGCCGCGGCTGCTGTTGAAAAAATAAATGTCTTCGCGCAAGCAATTGTTTTCTCTTACTTATAATGTGCCGAACTTAACGCGACAGTTAAAAACGTGTGAAGTGCGACGTTTGAATCAATTAAATTCGACTGTTTAAATCATGTTAAATGCGACTTTCGCAGTATCTGCGACTGAAACAGTCAAAGATTCGATTTAGGTTCGACTTTGGATTCAAACGTCGAATTTCACATGTGCCGAACTTAAAGCGTTTAATGCATGAATTATAGTTAATTATTATGATTCATTTAGAGAGACTGGGAAGATTGACAGCGAACAGAGTGAAATTCGACGTTTGAATAAAATGCCGTATTCATTAACTATTTTAGTCGACTAAAATAGGAATTAAGTTCGTTTGAATAAAATGCCGTATTCATTAACTATTTTAGTCGAATGAAATAGGAATTAAGTTCGGAACATGAGAAATTCGATGCTTGAATTGGACCTTAGGAATCTTGTGATTCGACGAACGTGTCTTGCAGTACCATCATATGATACCATCATATGCGAAAGCAAAAAGAAAGTCTTCGAGGCAAAGGTTGTCAAGGTTTCCAGAGAACCCAAGCAAACTGGTACACAAGTCTTTTATTTTGCGCGGCGTTACACCCGTGACGGGTATCACGTGACATGTATGAGGGTCATCCGGTATTTTTACCTTGACCCAGCAATTAAACAACCCAGTCCTTTAGAAAAAGACATTCCGTGACAATATGTCACTTTTTTTCTATTGCTCTCAGCCCAAATAGAAGTTGACTCACTAATCTTTTTTAGCGGGTGGCCGAGCGAAGTTGGTTTGCTATCTATCAGATATTTTCCATGAGATGGCGCGTGTTTTCAGCACAAGTCATTTTCTACTGCTGTTTTGGCAAACGCTTTTTACATATGTCAGTGCTTCCGTTCAGGATTCATTATGCACCGCGGATAAAATAGAAAGGCTGAACTGTAGCTGCAATACTACATGCAGCCAGCTGAAAACATCGAGCTTTACTACACTTTCACCCAAATCATATTTCGAGGTAAGTGTAATTGTCGAATTGCCAATTGTATCTGCTTACTGGATAAAAATTTCGGGATTTTGCGATGGTTTGCCTACCATAGGGTAGGGCTGTCATATAAAATATGATCTTCATTTACTTAGCGTGCAAATAGGCTGCTCGGGGAGCTTCATTTTGTATTCACGGGTGATTTTATAATCTACGACACTAAACGACCCAGGAAAAGTTCCCTTTGTTTTCATTGTTTAACTGTGATTATTGAATTGGAAGCTCTTAAAGCGTGATTTTTTTTAATAACAAAACCATAGCCTCCTTTCGGCATCTCTTCCTTGACGAAGGCCCAAGAATAGGGTAGTTTTTGGGTAAAACTGACATTGTTGCTCAGAAACGCTGGTTTATTTATGTTACTTAAACCAGTTTTCATCATGGAAAGGAAAAGCCTGTGGCGCGTGCTTGCTTACCATGCGTTAAATCAAAAAACCCGGACGGAAGGTTAATAGGAAGGTCGGGTTGGGGAAATTCCGACCGAATTTCGAGTATTAAGTTTTGGCGTATCCTTTCACTCTTGTTTTATTAGTATAGTGTTGGTTATGATAAAGCTACCATAGGTATAGTTTGAAGAAATTATGACAACAAGACACTGACAAGAGGTTGATCCTTAAAAACGAAAGGAAGTGCCCAGCATAGCAGGCACTCGAAAGGGACTGGGGAAGGAACCCGAAGAATGAGGGTGAATTACGCTTAGGCACACACCAAGTTGGCAAAGCGATCTATCGCGGCGATCTTCAGCGGACAATAGGCGACTATAAACAGTCTAGGACGAATCTGAAGTCAACGGAACATTTTATTTTATTCTTTGTTTTTATAGTTTCAATCTACGAAAGCTGCTTTGAATAAAAGACAAGTGCGTGATCACATCATGAGTAAGTTTTATGTCAACGTCAGGGTTCAAAGTTTAATCACGGTATCCTTTGAAACTTTAAACTGAAACACGTGAAAGATCATCGTTTCTTTACCACAGGGCACCCACACGATCTGTTTGTGTA
>CALNXI010000560.1:124810-139482 GCA_942486025.1 Porites evermanni | reverse complement strand
GGGGGGGGGGGGGGGGGGAGGCGAGTGCGAGAGAAGTTCTCTCCCCCTTTCCCCCTCTAGTCTCCCCTGGTTTTTTTTTTCTTGAATTTTTCTCCCGCGCTCTACTATTCGAACGCCTGGAACAGGCTATCCCTTCTCGCTCCGCCGGCTATCTGAACCGTAGCGCTATTATTGTGTTGATTGTCTCGAGCCCGGGGCATAGCTTCCTCGTATAAAACTTCGGATGATTTCCGGCTAGCCGACATGTTATTCAAGAATGACCAACATCATTTTTCTCCTAACATTAAAGATACATAATCAATAAAAGGGTATGAGAATTAATAAATAATCACCAATAAGAGATACTTTGATCTTTCATAAAAACTCTCTCAACTAAGTCTTAAAAGAAATATTTGGAGATCAGTAGAGAGAATTTGTATGTGGATATTGGACTTAAGGGTTTTCTGTGCCGGCAATTTATTGCGATCGTCTGAACAAAACTCGGGTGATAGAGACGACCCGGATGCAGTTACAAAAGTCTAATCAAATGGAGACGAATGAAAAGAGGGCATAATTTCACGCGCGTTTTGTCCAAATTCTGATAATTTCCCTCACCTTTTAACGCAAGTGAAATTCTTCCTTGATTTCACGAGTTCACAATAAATATTAGTATCAAGGGTGACAAATTATGCTCACAATCGTTTTTTTTTACTTGCTTATAGGAAAAGTTTAGAGCATAAATTTTGGCTTAAGTTAACGATTTTCTGAATTTTTTGACAAAATGCCTGTTCGGATCATTGATGTGCTCTTTCGCGTGTTCGGGTTTTCTAAAGCGTCTGTTAATGCGCTAACATCTTCAAGAACATTTTAAAATTTTGACGCTATCTTGTTGGTAGGTCTTGGCACTGAGACGTAAGGAATATTGCCATGGGAATTTTATAATTTCACATGTGAAAATGAATTAACGCTGAAATTTCGCGTAAAAATTAATGAGTAATTTGTTCAAGTGACTTGACAGTTGAAACGTTAATTGGGCCTGGGGAATGGATGGGAAAAGAATAGATCATTTTACAGTTGCATTTGTGGTCTTTGATTGATTGATTGATTGATTGACTCTGGTATTCGAGTGAATACGAGGCTGAAGTTGACCTCGTTTTGATACAAACCTCCTTTGTTTTCTTATGGAAATTATGCTTGAAAAATACTAGTTAGCTTTAGAACAATGTAATTGCGGGCGACAAGAGGAGCTGGCAATTCTAATCCCCAGGTTGTTATTACGCATGCGTCGCATGTAGCATTCGTTTGGCCTTCCACTAAGAATGAATAGAATGCACAAACCGCAATTTGATCACGCTAAGTGAAAATTAACTTTGCAAGACATCGACACGACACCGAAAGAACCAAAAACAGAGTGGGGTCGTAGCTGTAAACAGCTGTTTCGCCCTTTTTAGGACTCCTCAGTACGGCGCAACGAATAGAGAGGCTCTGCCGTAAAATTCCCGCACACTCTGTTTTAGAGCTCTAGCATTGAACTTAAACACTCCCTGAACCACGCCATATCACGTGTCCCCGAGAGGGCGAGAGTCCAAGTGTCACGTTGATGTCTCACAAAGAAAATATAGGATGGACAAAACCAACCTTGGAAACATGGGCAAAACCAAGCAAAAATGGACCGCAAACGAATATGCCGCAAAACGTAGGATCTGTAAAAGACCTGACCAGCAAAAATATACACTGAGTAATTCTGCAAAGCTGAGCGTACTACATGAAAATTAACTTTGGAAGACATCAACACGACACTGAAAGAACCAAAAACAGAGCCGGGTGTTAGCCGTAGACAGCTGTTTCGCCCTTTTTGGGGCTCCTCAGCACGGCGCCTACGTTTTGCGGCATATTTGTTTGTGGTCCTTTGCAGTTTAAATGTCAATTTATTACTTATTTTGAAGGGCCGTAGGTCTCCTATAGATCCGATATGCTGTTCATTTTTGCATGGTTTTGCCCCTGTTTTTAAGGTTGGTTTTGTCCATCCCTATTTTCCTTGTGATACATCAACGTGACACTTGGACTCTTGCCCTCTCGGGGACACGTGATATGACGTGGTTCTGTGAGTGTTATCGAAGCTTCAACACCCCCCCGGGCAACCCCCGGGCATTTGACTTTTTTTCAAATTTACTGTTCAAATTTTCCCCCACCCGGGCCAAAATGCCGTTCAAATGCCCCACACTAGGGTCCATTCAGGTGATCAAATGCCCCCACCCCGGGGACATTTCACAGGCACAAAAATGACAAAAGGACGGCGGAAACGCCTTCAGTTGTCGAACAAAATCTTTCTAAATATAACAAAAATTGAGAAACACACTGTTAGCGTATTTACTACGAACAAAAGCCTCGTGCAAAGCGGTGGAAATCACTGCTACAAGGTCACTGAATGCTCAGCTTTTCTTCGTCATGCAACATACAAAGCGTTCTATAAAAAAAGATACTACCTATTGAGATTACTACATCATGACCATTTCACTGACATGCATCATCGCATACTTGCAGTAGGTCAAAGTAGTTGATCTGAGCTTTTTATTTTATTTTATTTTGTGTTGTTGTATTGAATCGCCGGTATAGGTATTGTATTTCATTGTAAACACAACAATAAAATACATTCATACGTTCAAAGCCTGAGTCCAGTATTAAAAATTTTAAAATTTAAATACTTCAAATACGGCACAAAGCTTTTTTAAGCCCTTTCCTCGTAACCAATTGGCCACAAAGGCACACCGCGTCCCCCATGATAGCTCTCCACGCCAAAGATTTCACATGAAATCGAGGGTGCAGTTCAAATTCCCCACCCCTAAAGTATGAGGATGAAATTCCCCACCCCCTGGAAGACTATGATGATCAAATTTCCTCCTCCCCGGGACGGCAAAGGTGTCAAATTCCCGGAGCATGCCCGGGGGGGCATGTCGAAGCTTTGATTTGACCGATACATTTGAGTTCAATGCGAGAGCTCTGAAACAGAGTGTACGGGAATTTTACGGCAGGGCCTCTCTGTTCGTTGCGCCGCACTGGGGAACCCAAAAAAGGGCGAAACAGCTGTTACAGCTAAGACCCCGCCCTATTTTTGGTTCTTGCGTGTTGATGTCTTGCAAAGTTAATTTTCACGTAGTACGATCAGCTTTGCAGAATTCGGTGTCTCTACTCAGTGTATATTTTTGCTGGTCAGACCTTTTATAGATCCTACGTTTTTCGGCATATTCGTTCGCGGTCCTTTGCAGTTTAAATGTCAGTTTGATCAAGCACGTTTCGACCGTCTACCCCCCGTAATCTGATCACGCGTGTTTTGACCATCTGTCACGGGAAACTTACGCAAAGCACAGCATTGGAGCAAAAGCGTTTGGACCTTCGATCATCTTCGCGCGTGCTCCCTAACCTTTGATTATTAGTAGTTTAAGTAATGATCCGGGTAAGGTGGATAGCAATTTCTTTTGTTATGCGGCAACGGTGCTTTCCCCACATAGGAGTGTTCTCATTTTTACACAGAGAATGCATAAACCTACATGAAGGCCGTTTACGCAATAAAATGCATTTGAAAGGGTGTCTTTTTTTGTCAAAAGATTTTGACCAATCACAAGAGTTGAAAACAATAGCCAAGAAAAGTTTACAATTTTACATGTTCCCCACATAGGATTTCTTTGTTATTCAAACTGAGGCCAGATTTTGTTATATGGAAGATGGTTGGAAAGTAAGGATGAATATATCTACTGCTTTATGAATACTGCTTTATGAAGTTTTGTTAACTTTTGCTGTTTAAGCCAATCAGAAGTAAGTACAGACAATAGAAAAGTTAGCACCTTTTTTGCATTCCAACATGTTCGTTGCCGTTGTTGCTATCGTTCTTATCTGGGCCGTCTGGATCTTATCTGACCGTTGGTCAGCTCTAGCCTCGTTTCCATGTATAACTGAAAAATGAGCTATTCCGTCCAATGACTGACCTCAGGCCTTAAGACAATTTACAATGTTTTACCTATATCCTCTGTGTAAATACCCCCCAAATTAATTAAATCATATGTTATTACCTTTAGTGGATGGCTTCAATGGTGAAATGCTTTTAGACGTAGAAAAACGCGCCACAGATTCTTTGCGTCCACTTAACATAAGCATATTCCCGCCAGAGAGGAATGTATCAGGGAGATTTTTCAACTTCCACGACTACAAACCAACCTTTAAACTAGACGCTAGCGAGAAAGGAAGGGTTACTCTGACTGGAGGTCCTCTCATGGCTCCTTATATTATGGACCAATTTCACTTTCACGTTTACTGCACAAGAGAAGAGGCTGAAGAAAATACGTTGGATCGCGTTCAAGTTCCCGGCGAGGTAAGCGAGAAAATGTCGGTATGAGTTTCTTTGGCTAAAAAGAGGAAAACATCAGGGAAGAAGGGGCTCAAGGGGGAACCTTGGGTCGTTGTTGCTTAAGTCCTGTGCAACGATTAAACGTTGAATGGGTATCCTGTGCATAATGAAATCATACCGCCATCTTGGTTGTTATTAAAAATTGACATTTATGCATTGTGTAGAAGCTTAGGTCTGAAATATGTTGTCTTTAAACTTGTTGCTTTTGAAAAACAGACTGAAGCAAGGCTGATTTGACTGTTGGGAATACATTTTTTTTGCCAAGGACATCCTGAAGAAGTAAGGCCGTGCCTTTCGAAATATTGGCAAAAAATAATATATCCCCGCTGTCAAATCAGCCTTGCCTCATTCTGTTGTTCATGTATTTGTTAGTTAGATCCTCCAGTAGGATCCAGTTCTTCTATTTTCTAACGTTGGTCCTTGCTTCCAAAGCTAGATTTGCTGCTTTTGGTAGTATTTTTTGTGTTTATTACACACGAAGTGCAGAGAACACTCTCGTTTTTGATTTTGTCGGAGGAATATATGAGGATCTGGCTACAAGGTGTGTTGAAAAATTCAGGAAATTTCCATGGGGAGTAGAAGAGTCTTTACTGTTAGTGTAGGAAAGAAGCATGACTATTCGGATCAATTCAGGTTAAATGAAATGTGTCTTCTAAGAAAGTTGTGTCCAAACTTTGGTCATGTTTCAGTTACACCTTGTGTTCTTTCGAGAGAACTATCAGACTTACAACAAAGCAGTGCAAAGATTTCGTGATGGACTAGCCGTGGTTTCAATATATTTTGTGGTAAGCATTACATGGATGTTTACAGTAGGAGTAAAAATTTTAAACTCATGGAAATGCTGGAAATACGCGCTAATCTCACGCTTACAGACCCGTCATTTAATTTGCAAGGAAACTGGGCCGAGTTACTTGTCGCAAAGACTTCTGGGACTGCTACCGGAGATAAGTATTCCAGAATCAATTGCGGGGCACATTTCGTCTCCAGTTCCCTTTCGTTTCTATGGGGCGAACCTCTAAGCAGGGTCACTAACAGATTATGCTTGTATTATGCTCATCTAGAGGCCTGAGTCATGCTCCTTATTTTAGCGCACTAACATGACACTTTTCCCTCCCGTAGTGCCAAATTAACGCTGATGAAAATAGCCAATATTGATATCGAAGCTATATAACGATGCTGTATCTTGAAAAGGCTTTAGGTTTATGAAAGACTAGGAATTTCACTAGTTAAAGTAGTTAAGGATCGAAGGAGTATCTGTTCGCAGGGTCGAATGTCACGTACTAAAACCAAATATACAAAACAACGTAGCACTCGGGAACAACTCGGGAAATCGGGAAAGCGGTATAATTGAAAGAAAAACAGAAGACCTATCCGTAATCTGTTTCTGTTATTTATAGTGCAGGCGGTTTAAAAAAATTGTTGTCACAAGGTTGCTATCAAGTTCTGATGTTAAATGTTTAGTTGAGAAGAACTTAAAACATCAACGCCCACTTCACTTCCTTTAAGTCGTACTTAGCGGTCGAAGAAGACGATTTGTTCTAGCGCCAAACGTTTTCATTCCTACAGAATGCGCAGTGAACGTTTAAGACAGAAACCGTTCTTTCTGATTATAAGCTCAGTTTTTTTTACTTCCAGGTACAAGGCGAAGAGAACACTAACACTGAGATAGCAACGTTTGAGAACCTCATTGACTATATTTCACAGGACGAAAGTTAGTGGCAATGTATTTAGTAAATNAGTTCTCGTTTCTATTGGGCGAACCTTTAAGCAGGGTCACTAACAGATTATGCTTGTAATGTGCTCATCTGGGAACCTGAGTCATGCTCCTAATTTTAGCGCACTAAAATGACACTTTTCCCTCCCGTAGTGCTAAATTAACGCTGATGAAAATAGCCAATATTGATATCGAAGCTATATAACGATGCTGTATCTTGAAAAGGCTTTAGGTTTATGAAAGACTAGGAATTTCACTAGTTAAAGTAGTTAAAGATCGAAGGAGTATCCGTTCGCAGGGTGGAATGTCACGTAATGAAACCAAATATACAAAACAACGTAGCACTCGGGAACAACTCGGGAAATCGGGAAAGTGGTATAATTGAA
Source organism: Porites evermanni (assembly GCA_942486025.1). NCBI lineage: Eukaryota > Metazoa > Cnidaria > Anthozoa > Scleractinia > Poritidae > Porites > Porites evermanni. The sequence continues at coordinate 133,001 of CALNXI010000560.1, read as the reverse complement.
AGAAAAACAGAAGACCTATCCGTAATCTGTTTCTGTCATTTATAGTGCGTGCGGTTTGAAAAATTGTTATCACAAGGTTCCTATTAAGTTCTGATGTTAAATGTTTAGTTGAGAAGAACTTAAAACATCAACGCCCACTTCACTTCCTTTAAGTGAAGAAGACGATTTGTTCTATCGCCAAACGTTTTCATTCTTACAGAACGTGAAGTGAACTTTAAAGACAGAAACCATTCTTTCCGATTATAAGCTCAGTTTTTTTTACTTCCAGGTACAAGGCGAAGAGAACACTAACACTGAGATAGCAACGTTTGAGAACCTCATTGACTATATTTCACAGGACGAAAGTTAGTGGCAATGTATTTAGTAAATTGGAATCGCCTGTCCCCTTACACATTTAACAACAAGTTGGCCCTTCGGTAGTTGGAAAAATAAACAAAATACATGTCTTTGTTACCCGGTTCTTTGAGCTATGATTCAACAGCACGCTTTTGTCACCGAGAGTAGAAAAGGTCTGAAGCCGAGGCTTCTTCTTCTTCAAGATGGGCCGAGTTGTGCGATAATTCTGGGCTAGCTGCAAACATAGACTATCAGTTGTCATGGTAACAAACAAATCGTCTTTCCAACAAGGAATGTCGCGTTGACTCTGCATAATCAGATCATCATAAGATAACGTTTCACTTTGTCATTACTTTCGTAGATCGTACAGTGTCCACCACTGCTGCCATCGAGCAGCTGTCGACTCCACTGAGTAAAAGGAATGCGCCATATCAGGCATACAGAGGCAATTTGGTTGAGCCAATTAAATGCAAGAATTGCGTCGACGTCTTTGTCATGGAAGAAAGATTTACCGTTTCTGTTAAGCAGGTAATAAATTGACTGGCAATTTTACTGTTACTATACTAGAAATAATCAAAGAATACAAAGTGTGTCTCAAAAAACTTGAGCCCACGTTCGAGAAATGCCAAGTTCCCAGCCAACGGGAGCTGGAACGTAAGGGAATGCTTTTGAACTCGCCTCGGCAGTAAACTGTAGGGTGGATTATCAAAATTGGGATTTGTTGCCTGGGGCTATGCTGTGCTGACGTGCCCTAATGGGTACTAAGCAGCTGTCCATGGCTGCCCTGGCGATGTTGCTCCGCGTGCATGCGTAAGGTTCTGACCATTCAGTGGAGTTGGTAGTGTGTGCTTCAGAGCTGAAATTGATATTAATTTCTCTCCCTTGGCAAGTTGCTGACGATGTTATTTGTCCCTGCAAACTCAGCGATTTCAATTGCGTTCCAAGCTCCGTTCAATCAACGACGATTGTCCCATATTCATTTAAATCTGTATTAGTTAGCGTTCTACCAAAAAAGCAATTAACGAATGCTGTACATGTTAGTCAAATGGGCAGATCCATCTGTCTCAGAGATGTCTGACAGTACTATAGAGGTAGGGATGTAGGATTTGTACCTATTTTGGCGGTACGTGAGAACCACTACCACTACCACTGCAAACTGCCACTTCCCACTGCCACTACTACCACTTCCATTACGACTACCCAGAACTAATTATTCTACCACTACCATGGATCAATTAAAACTGCCCACCTACCACTCCCCTAAGCCAACATTACCACTTACTTCTCACTTAGGGCAAAATGTTGGCTTAGGGGAGGAGTAGGTGGTCAGTATCCCAGAAACCTAATTGATCCACTAACACTACTCCCTGCCACCTCTGCTTAACTAGTGCGGCCACTAAAACGGGTCCCAGCGTCCCAGAAAACATGTCCGTAACGGTCAGTAGAGGCGAGCGAAATTTTACAAGCAGCTGTTCTCCTTGCGTCCGCTTGTTTTGTTATCATTTGTGTTCTAAACTATTTGTTTCTGATTCATTGCCCTCTTTGCAATGTATTTTGTATATTAACTTGCTAAAATGAGCATTTTTAAGAATGTAAAATGTTCTTGTTTTGTTAACTTTTGCTGTTTAAGCCAATCAGAAGTAAGTACAGACAATAGAAAAGTTAGCACCTTTTTTGCATTCCAACATGTTCGTTGCCGTTGTTGCTATCGTTCTTATCTGGACCGTTTCTTAAATAAGAAAGCAGGAAAGGTTGTATATCAAAACGTGGTCAGCTCTAGCCTCGTTTCCATGTATAACTGTAAAATGAGCTATTCCGTCCAATGACTGAACTCAGGCCTAAAGACAATTTACAATGTTTTACCTATATCCTCTGTGTAAATACCCCCCAAATTAATTAAATCATATATTATTACCTTTAGTGGATGGCTTCAATGGTGAAATGCTTTTAGACGTAGAAAAGCGCCCAACAGATTCTTTGCGTCCACTTAACATAAGCATATCCCCGCCAGAGAGGAATGTATCAGGGAGATTTTTCAACTTCCACGACTACAAACCAACCTTTAAACTAGACGCTAGCGAGAAAGGAAGGGTTACTCTGACTGGAGGTCCTCTTATGGCTCCTTATATTATGGACCAATTTCACTTTCACGTTTACTGCACAAGAGAAGAGGCTGAAGAAAATACGTTGGATCGCGTTCAAGTTCCCGGCGAGGTAAGCGAGAAAATGTCGGTGCGAGTTTCTTTGGCTAAAAAGGGGAAAACATCAGGTAAGAAGGGGCTCAAGGGGGAACCTTGGGTCGTTGTTGTTTAAGTCCTATACAAAGATTAAACGTTGAATGGGTAGCATGTGCATAATGAAATCATGCCGCCATCTTGGTTGTTATTAAAAATTCAGATTTATGCATTGTGTAGAAGCTTAGGTCTGAAATATGTTGTCAGTAAACTTGTTGTTGTTTTTAAAAAAAAGACTGAAGCAAGGCTGATTTGACAGTTGGGAATACATGTTTTTTTGCCAAGGACACCCTGAAGAAGTAAGGCCGTGCCTTTCGAAATATTGGCAAATAAAAATATATCCCAACTGTCAAATCAGCCTTGCCTCATTCTGTTGTTCATGTTTTTGTTAGTTAGATCCTCTAGTAGGATCCTGTTCGTCTTCTATTTTCTAACGTTGGTCCTTGCTTCCAAAGCTAGACTTACTGCGTTTGGTAGTATTTTTTGCGTTTATTACACAGGAAGTGCAGAGAAAACTCTCGTTTTTGATATTGTCGGAGGAATAAATGAGGATCTGGCTACAAATAATGTTGAAAAATACAGGAAAATGCCATGGGGAGAAGTAGAGTCTTTACTGCTAGTGTAGGAAAGAAGCATGAATATTCGGATCAATTTAGGATAAATGAAATTCGTCTTCTAAGATAGTTGTGTCCAAACTTTGGTCATGTTTCAGTTACACCTTGTGTTCTTTCGAGAGAACTATCAAACTTACAACAAAGCAGTGCAAAGATTTCGTGACGGACTCGCCGTGGTTTCAATATATTTTGTGGTAAGCATTACATGAATGTTTACAGTAGTAGTAAAAATTTTAAACTCATGAAAATGCTGTAAACACGGGCCAATCTCACGCAATTTGCATGGAAACTGGGCCGAGTTACTTTTCGCAAAGACTTCTGGGACTGCTACCGGAGATAAATATCCCAGAATCAGTTGCGGGACACATTTGTCTCCAGTTCTCGTTTCTATTGGGCGAACCTTTAAGCAGGGTCACTAACAGATTATGCTTGTAATGTGCTCATCTGGGAACCTGAGTCATGCTCCTAATTTTAGCGCACTAAAATGACACTTTTCCCTCCCGTAGTGCTAAATTAACGCTGATGAAAATAGCCAATATTGATATCGAAGCTATATAACGATGCTGTATCTTGAAAAGGCTTTAGGTTTATGAAAGACTAGGAATTTCACTAGTTAAAGTAGTTAAAGATCGAAGGAGTATCCGTTCGCAGGGTGGAATGTCACGTAATGAAACCAAATATACAAAACAACGTAGCACTCGGGAACAACTCGGGAAATCGGGAAAGTGGTATAATTGAAAGAAAAACAGAAGACCTATCCGTAATCTGTTTCTGTCATTTATAGTGCGTGCGGTTTGAAAAATTGTTATCACAAGGTTCCTATTAAGTTCTGATGTTAAATGTTTAGTTGAGAAGAACTTAAAACATCAACGCCCACTTCACTTCCTTTAAGTGAAGAAGACGATTTGTTCTATCGCCAAACGTTTTCATTCTTACAGAACGTGAAGTGAACTTTAAAGACAGAAACCATTCTTTCCGATTATAAGCTCAGTTTTTTTTACTTCCAGGTACAAGGCGAAGAGAACACTAACACTGAGATAGCAACGTTTGAGAACCTCATTGACTATATTTCACAGGACGAAAGTTAGTGGCAATGTATTTAGTAAATTGGAATCGCCTGTCCCCTTACACATTTAACAACAAGTTGGCCCTTCGGTAGTTGGAAAAATAAACAAAATACATGTCTTTGTTACCCGGTTCTTTGAGCTATGATTCAACAGCACGCTTTTGTCACCGAGAGTAGAAAAGGTCTGAAGCCGAGGCTTCTTCTTCTTCAAGATGGGCCGAGTTGTGCGATAATTCTGGGCTAGCTGCAAACATAGACTATCAGTTGTCATGGTAACAAACAAATCGTCTTTCCAACAAGGAATGTCGCGTTGACTCTGCATAATCAGATCATCATAAGATAACGTTTCACTTTGTCATTACTTTCGTAGATCGTACAGTGTCCACCACTGCTGCCATCGAGCAGCTGTCGACTCCACTGAGTAAAAGGAATGCGCCATATCAGGCATACAGAGGCAATTTGGTTGAGCCAATTAAATGCAAGAATTGCGTCGACGTCTTTGTCATGGAAGAAAGATTTACCGTTTCTGTTAAGCAGGTAATAAATTGACTGGCAATTTTACTGTTACTATACTAGAAATAATCAAAGAATACAAAGTGTGTCTCAAAAAACTTGAGCCCACGTTCGAGAAATGCCAAGTTCCCAGCCAACGGGAGCTGGAACGTAAGGGAATGCTTTTGAACTCGCCTCGGCAGTAAACTGTGGGGTGGATTATCAAAATTGAGATTTCTTGCCTGGGGGCTATGCTGTGCTGACGTGCCCTAATGGGTACTAAGCAGCTGTCCATGGCTGCCCGGGCGATGTTGCTCCGCGTGCATGCGTAAGGTTCTGGCCATTCAGTGGAGTTGGTAGTGTGTGCTTCAGAGCTGAAATTGATATTAATTTCTCTCCCTTGGCAAGTTGCTGACGATGTTATTTGTCCCTGCAAACTCAGCGATTTCAATTGCGTTCCAAGCTCCGTTCAATCGACGACGATTGTCCCATATTCATTTAAATCTGTATTAGTTAGCGTTCTACCAAAAAAGCAATTAACGAATGCTGTACATGTTAGTCAAATGGGCAGATCCATCTGTCTGAGAGATGTCTGACAGTACTATAGAGGTAGGGATGTAGGATTTGTACTTATTTTGGCGATACGTGAGAACCACTACCACTACCACTGCAAACTGCCACTTCCCACTGCCACTACTACCACTTCCATTACCACTACCCAGAACTAATTATTCTACCACTACCATGGATCAATTAAAACTGCCCACCTACCACTCCCCTAAGCCAACATTACCACTTACTTCTCACTTAGGGCAAATATTGGCTTAGGGGAGGAGTAGGTGGTCAGTATCCCAGAAACCTAATTGATCCACTAACACTACTCCCTGCCACCTCTGCTTAACTAGTGCGGCCACTAAAACGGGTCCCAGCGTCCCAGAAAACATGTCCGTAACGGTCATTAGAGGCGAGCGAAATTTTACAAGCAGCTGTTCTCCTTGCGTCCGCTTGTTTTGTTATCATTTGTGTTCTAAACTATTTGTTTCTGATTCATTGCCCTCTTTGCAATGTATTTTGTATATTAACTTGCTAAAATGAGCATTTTTAAGAATGTAAAATGTTCTCTCTTCCCAACAAATTGTCATCACATTACACCTTTACCTACCCATAAGGGCCATAGCTCTCCGCAACTGTCCTTTTATCCTGTAGAGGCTGTACGCAAAGGGGGGTACGCCCTATAATGACCTATGCGGTGAGGCTCCACCCGAAAGGGGTATCTTTTTCAGGCTACAGGTATATGAAATGGTAGGGATTTCACTAATTGAAGTATATGAAAGGGTACAAAAATCTGTCATCCGGGTATGTAAAAAGGCCCAAACGGGCTAACAGATGTATTTTAGAGCTGTAAAGAGTCTAGGAAACGTTCTGCTTTTGTGATTTATTCATATTTAAAGGACAACAGTGCATTTGCAGCGGTTGAAAAGTTCTAAAATATAAGGTTTGTGAAACGGGTACCATTTGTCAATAGACGTTACAGTATACAAAAGCTATGGGCACTTTTTCTATCAAAATGGTATATAGAAGGGTAAGGGGTTAGACATCGGGGCGGAGCCTCCCTGTAAAAAAGTTTGCTATGTACGACCACCTCCCCCCCCTCCGGGAGGTAGTATAAAAAAGTTCAACTATGCTTTCCTCTTTTTTCACCAGATGATGGAGTTCAGGAAAGCCCCACACTGCGTCCAAAATGACTGGTCGTTTTAAAAATGATTTAAAGAACACAATACAATAAAAACCGCGAGTAAGAACCTGCATTTTCCAACAAAGCCTAGACAGGTTCTTAACCCTTGAAACCCTAATATCAAAATTGTGATTCTCATTTACCGTCCCTATACTTTTTCAATAGAAGTAGGCGGGAGAAATTGAAATATCAATTAGATTCTTCCTCTCTGATCATTTACTCAATTCTCATGACCACTCTGTTTTGTAAAGCATAGATATTATAAGGAGAAATTTCATGTTGATCACCCTTAGGGCTTAAAGGGTTAAATAAATGGCAATTTGCACAAGTTAGGTTCTTTGATTGGTTCCTATTTTATGAAGATAAAATTACATTGTAGGTAAGAGTATTTAGTGGTATTCAGCGTTTGTATAAAATTTGCATACCATTACATTGCATTTGGAATGATAAGGCACCTTTGTTTTCAAAGAGGATCCTGAATGTTGATTTATCTTATTTGCTCAAGTGTACAGAATTTTTTAAAAATAGAATTTAGAAAATAAGAACTTGTTGCAAATTTTAGGCTAAACAGGTTCTTGTATAGAGGGGGCTTATCTGGCAAATTTTAGCCTAACATGTTCTTGCTCACGGGTTGTTACGTAACTGTACTTGAGATGGGCAACCGTAGTTTCGTATTCACCGGCCGCGTTCCTGAACTAAGGGCATGCTTGCCATCTGCTAAGGCTGGGCGTATCTGGGACAATCGCTTGCACCTTAAAGACTCTCATCCTTGAAATGTTCTTGTTCAAAGAAGCGTGATTCAGAATTAACACTTTCCGTGATTTTTATAAAATCATTTTTTCTAAGAAGCTTTCTAATATTATGATGGTTTTTTTAAGGTTCTATTTTCTAGTTCTATTTTCACCTAATAGTTAGAAGTCAGTTTTCATTTAATATATGAGAGTGTACGCTACAGAAACATTATCCTGATAATAAAATCCAACATCAGTATTAGTACACATTTTGTTTTTGTTTTCTTGTTTTCTTTTGCGTTCAGCTGGAGATAAATAAGTCAGGGGATAAATTAAGGGAACTCAGATCAAAAACCTGTAAAGCATTTTTTCAAAATTAAAAGTTGATCTTAGTAATGTAATATTCTCTTGGTATTCTAACCTTACTTCCGAAAGGGCGTTTAACCTTTGCTTTCATGAATGGCTATAAACAAGGAACCCTCTAGTTTGCACAAGATTGCAAAAACCTCGATGAAGATGATAATTCTGTGTTTGACAAATCACATATATAGAGTCATATTTGTCTGGCTGGATTCATTTGAAACGTTTTCGCACAGTCGTCGTTCACTGTAATTGTCGTTTATCAAGCTTGAAAATAATAATACATTCTACCGGGCAAATGCGAGGACTATGTGCTTTGTTACTTAATGAGTCCTGCCACCATCATACCAATAAACTGTAGCATAGTTACGTAAGTTTAGTTTCTTTGCTTGCCGTGTGCTATAGCCCGCGTTCGAAACATGAATTCGAGGATTTCTGGTCATTTTTCTATATTTGGTTTGGTATTCTTTGCGCTCAGGAATGTGGTTTTAGTGTGAAAAAGAGGTTGCTCAATTTCTTCGCAGAGCCATTTCACTCAATTGCCCACGTTCGATATTTTAAAATCTAAGGGACTCTGAAGCTATATGGACAAAAGTGAAAATGTTTCACGAAGCCACTGTCTC
>CALNXI010000560.1:92310-119810 GCA_942486025.1 Porites evermanni | reverse complement strand
AGTCAACCCAATATCAGGCATACTTAATTTGAGTGTTCTGCAGGAGATTGGCGCGGGAGAAATTTTAAGCCTCAAGTATATCAGTTCTTTAAGTTTAGAATTTTTACTAAATAGATATGAATTAATAGAAGTACAGTGACATTACACGACAGATGTGAAAGTTACTTCAAATCAGCTCAGCAAGAAAGAATGTACCCCAAAACGTTTTAATTAACTAGTTCTTAATCTTTAAAGTCGTACAACACAATCAGCCTTGTATAACACAAAGGCCTCATATAAGTCACCTGCCTGATCAAGGCAAGGGCGCAAAAGGAGTAATGAATGTTAACTCACCTAAGGTAGATTGGATTATGATATCAATTTATATTTAAACGGTAGCGAAGTTAAAGATCAGAGTTACCACACGAAGATTTGAAACATGAATTTGCTGCTTTTCAATGCACATGTCTAGTGTATGCCATCAAGAGATCATGCAGTCGTTGATAACCTTTTTGGACATTAGAACTTCCACTTTCTTATCCATTTTGTACCAGTCGTACTGTCCTTTCAAAAACCTTTCATTACCTAGAATACGAGCAGTCTGTCTTTCTTCTTAGCAGGTCAAGCGAAAGTCGCGAGAGTTAAAAGGACCACGCGCGTGACTGAAGGCTGCCGCCTTCGTTTCTCGCCTTGCCGTTCGACGCTCGCGCGCGCATACACTCCACTCACTGAATCTGAAGAAAAAGAGAGACTGCTCGCAGTCTATTCATTACCTGATAGACACTACATTAAACACCATTAGTTTGTACACTTTCCAGGCAATCAGAAGATGAATTACTTGGGATATGTACTCCCTGTATGGCTGTTATTGACGATATGCAGAGGTCAGTGTTTACCATTATTATTATTATTAATTCAAAATATTTCGCCTTTTCTGATTGGCTCAAATCCTCCGCCTGATTCTTCCTAAACCAGCGAGTGTTGACCAAATTTGGAAGATGACAGCAATATTCCATCAATTCCAAGGTATATTTGCTTTTTTAATTCTACTTTGGAGCGTAAAGTAAAAACAAGGGCTTTAAAAGGCATTTTTATGACACGTAAGTGGATAAACAATACATTAAAGTCAAATTCTGTGCGATACCACATGCATCATTGAAAAAATCTTTCCTTTTTGTCTAGTTTTGGGCTACGCGCGTTTTTTGTCAAAGGGTCCAAAATAGCCGTATTTGTCAGCATTGTGACGTCAAAACGAGCACGGTGACCCCCACTTTTTATTACTTTTTTATCATCTTCTTGACTTGTTACATCAGTGTACCAAGTTTCATCTACAATCTATGTTAGGTTCTTTTACTAGGGAATCACCTTAAGGCTGAAATCAGCGCAGTTGATAGCCAATCAGATTTGACAGTTTTGTTATAGTTATGATTAAGGATCTCATCAGCTATAAGTGGAAATTTCTGGAACAAAAGAAGCAAGGCTGATTTTATAGTCGGGAATATATATTGATGGTATATTTATATATTTGCCTGGAAACGAAGCTGCTAGGGCTATAGCCAACAATGAAAAAAAATACCATTCATGGCTATCTGAAGACGAAATAGCAGAATTATTAACTAAAACTGAACGGTAAGAATACAAGAGTGCCCAAAAATATTGCTTAATGATGTTGTCTACTTTCTGAGGAGTATTTGTAAGAAACTAAAAACATCTGTTTATCTCCGCTGAAACCGTGCCAGAAAATGAGCCGAAGTTTTAAAAAAAGGAAAAAAATTGTACGAGAAGGTAACCTTGTTAAGAACTTTTGAGTAAATATGTAGCAATTTTGGATGTCGGTTTTCGTATAATGTAAAGAATTATGCCAAGAGCCTTTACATTACCCTTAGCCTCACTTTTCAATAATTGCTACTGAATTAATGGCGTCAGTACATTTCTAGTATAGTGTAAATGGCTTTGTTAGACATTGTTTTTATCTTATCAACTTTGATAAAACAATAAGCCTTATGAAGTGATTCCTATCCCACAGCTAATGTCGTCACTAGAAGGGAAACAAGCCCAGATGAAGATTCAACGAAGGGTAGCCAACGCCGGTCTGACTCGTCAAAGAGATTTGATGATATAGCAGAGGCAGTAAAAAGGATCCAAGAGGATATGAATAATAACCGTGAGTGAATTAACCCTTTACGTTTCAAGAATGCTCAACCTTAGTTTTCTGTTAACAATATCAATGACGTCAATCATAATCACGAGAAAAAGCTTATGAGAATTAATAAAATGAGGGAAATAAATGGAGATCAAACGAGAAAATTTGCCTGTCGTGGATAGAGATTAAAAAGGGTCAAGTTATCAACACTGGATCTTAGTTGTAGCTAGGGATTTTCCAGAGCTAAGTACCGTTTACCAAATCTTCTCCACTCCTTTTTCCAATGATTCCTACGCGGCTTTATATATTAAATGCAGCTTGCGTCTTCTTATGATCAGTTTGTTGAAGTAGGGGTGGGACAGCATAAAGGGATTCTTTAATTCGGCAATGCAAACAAGCTGTTATTGCCTTCTTAAACATTTTCTTTTCTACAAGATATAGTGCAAAGAGCTGTCCGCCGGCGACCTCAACACGATGAAAATAAGGCAGCCGTTCAAAAGAAAAACTCAACGTCGAAATGGAACGATGAGGTACGTTTCTCTTTCTATCTTAATTCTTAAAGTGCGGACCACCTTGCCAATCATTTCTGCAACAGTTTAAGGACGTTTTGCTAAATGTTTTTCGAATTATTCAAACGATCATATGTCCTTATTGGGGAAAAATGTGAAAAAACACTAACGGAAATCTTCAAGTCTGACTTCTGAAAACACAAGAATTTGCTGATTTTCTTTTTTTCTCTCAAAGTAGCTTTTGCAATACTATATGTACATGTATGGTCATGCAGATAAAGCTTGTTGTTATTGTTGCTGAAAGCTTGCACGAATTCCTTTCAGGGAGAGAGAGAAAAAAAAAGAGATAAAGTAATTTGAAAAAGAAATAAGAAAGAAAGAAACAAAAGAAAGGGGCGGAGAAAGAAACAAAGAAAGAAAAACCTAAAACTGATCAGTTCCCATTTACTTTGTGGTCTTGATTGGGTGCAGAGAAATTTAAGCACCGGCTGACTGTTTTAGCTTACAGATAAGCTTTCTTTCCTTGATTCACTGTTATACTGCGTCTCTAATCTTGTTACCTTCACCTGTTTGAATTTCTGGGCGTCTGAAAAGTATGATATAACGTGGCACAAGTAGGAAGTGTAGGCATTATATTGTTTTCATGAACTCCTCTAAGATATCATACACCCCTTATAAAGTACTATTGTATACCTCTTTGCCCTGTTTATGTAAGAACTAGGGACTCTGTAAGACATTGAGATGACATTTCATACTCCCCTATCTAGCTCAGTTTAAAGCAAAGATTTATCAAAATTATAAAAACTTTCCATTCTGAAAAAAAAGAGAGAAAAATACCAAAATAAAAAGTAAAAATAAAAGAAGACAAAACCCTTGGAAGCACACTTTAAGTTTTGTAGTTTGTTATGTATCACTGCGATTAAATTTTTAGAACATGAATAACAATCTTGGAGAAAAAATGTTAGAAGCAGGGGTGAAGTTATTGTCACGTGAGCTGGAGAGGAAAGCAGAAAAAGACGGGAAAGAAAAGGACGATTCTAGCTCCAAGGTAACATACTAGAGGGTCTCCAATAGGGTTCTTCAATCCCGTAATTCCGACCTAAAAATTCGTGCAATCCCGTAATCGCGAGGGTCTTTTTGGCATCCCAGTTCCCAAACATACTTTCAATTCCAAAACTTGCCCTGATTTTGCTGTCAAATTCCTAATCCCGAGCTTCAAATAAGGGAAATTCTGTGTCCCAAAAAACCTTTTGAGGACCCTCTTGCTACTATCTTCTCTTTCGCTCTTTGTAAGGGAATCCGGATTCCGCAATCCGGAGAATTTTTGTTTGTGGAATCCGGGATCCGGGAAGGTTTTTGCGAATGAAAACCGGAATCCTGAGCTTTGGAATCCGGAATAGAGCTCAAGGAATCCGGGATCCCACTTAAGATTAGAATCTGGAATCATTTCCATGGAATACGGAATCCAGAATATCCAAGACTGTCTTGGATTCCCTTTCAAGGGGCAATCTCTTGCTACTGCTAATGTGACAAGTAAGAAACAAGAATTTGTATATGATGCGTTATTAACCAAACAAGCATGAGGTCAAGGTGGCTGGATATTGGCTAAATACGAGGCAAATATTCAGCCATTTTGAGAGAAAAAGCTTGGTCCTCAAAAGTTCTTTTTTTAAATGGCTAAGAGAGGACATTTTCTTGCGGGGCCAAAGCGGGAAATGCCTAGTGGATAGCCAATCAGAAGACAATGTGCAACAAAAATTATATTGACTAGTAACCTGGGCCAAGAATTCAAAGTAAGAATGAAAGTTAATACTCTCGCGCTAAGTTCACGTCCACGAATTATCTCCGAGAATTGATACACTCGAAATAAATTCCTGCTATTGAATTCAAACAGGATAAGTTTGTTTTTTTGATTTTTTTAATTAAAAAGGAAAAAAGAGGACTGGAAAAACGAGTCAATCCCGCGGCTGCGCAAATGGGCGCCAAGGCTGGAGAGAAAGCAGTGGATATGGCAGGCAAAATGGCAGAAAAACAAATGGAAACACTGGAGGAACAGAAAGGCAAGGTGGACCAATTTCTAGGCGAAGAGGTATGCATGGAGTAAACAACTAATGTATCATTACCTGAAAATGAGGTGCATTGCCTAGATTATTAATTTTTGAAAAGTGATTCAGTTTTTCGCGGATGAAGTACGGGCTTATCCTACGTCACAGGGTAGTTTTAACTACTGACCTGTTAACGTAGGATACGCCTCGACTAAAGTACCTACGCGATGTCTTTAGGACGTAGTCAGCCTTTATCTCTGGAAGTCGGGTACATTTTACTTAAGTTTTGCTCTGGAACAGGGTCGACATTTGGTCCACCATAATACCTGATTACTCTCGATCAAGCTGACGTGATGTCTGCAAGGGATAGACAAATTTGCCACAATTATAATAATACGTATTCTTACTTGTCTGGAACGGAATTCTCATTTTTACAATAATTATCATTTTCTGCAACACGGCGGCAGATTCATCTCTTTATGTCTGCTGGAACCAGTCCAGAGTCTTCAAATCTCAGCGGCACGCCCCATTGTAAATTCAAGACAGTACCCCACCCCCCTGATGATGTAGTCCCTTGAAGTCTGTCTGCTGATTGCTTCTTGTGAAAAGGTAACTGTTCTATTGTCTGAATACGTTCTAAAAATTTTTTCCTGGCTTAGATTAAACTGGACATTACTGGAGATAAAGGATGGCAAACTGATGATATGTTCATCCCTCCTGGGTACCACATGGAAGCAAAAATTCAACCAGAATCTAAACCTGCGCCTCCTGTAAACGGAATGCAGCCTTTCACTTTTCCCTTTGGCGCCGGAGGTATGATTATGAACGGATGTTTTGGGTCTGGGTACCAACCAGGTGACCGATGCTATGACGCTACTTGGGCAACGACAATATGCTTGGTGAGTGAGCTGAACTACATGTTTTGTGTCTTTTAATGAGCTCTTCGCGAAGTTATTGGCTTTAGTAAAGCTAATCTGAGCCTTATGTAAAGTAATACGAATTCCGGAATATGGGACATTTTGGCTTGTGGAATCCGAAATCCTAGAGTTTTGAAATTCTTAATGTAGCTCAAGGAATGCAGAATCCGCCAGCTAGCGACTGGAATCTGGAATACAAGTTTCACTAACAAGGAAAAGGATCCCAAACAGTTTTGGTTTACCTTACTTGGAGGTTATACAGTCACAAAGTGCGAATGGTCTTGGCCAACCACATGATTTCTGCATGCGCATTTCCACGAGTTAACAACTGCAACAAAATTGACGAATGGCGACACAAGGAGTGTGAAAATAATGACAAAATGCGGTTGAAGGCTTGTTTTTAGTTCATTTTCAAACATTCATAAGACTCACCCAACTAACCTTACCACATGTAAACAAGCCTTCACTGTCAGTCTTTGGGTAATACTAACGAAAATCATTTTTTGCCTGTTTTTCGCTGTCCTGAACTATGGCCCTCGTTGAAAATAACCTCAACCCAAACTGCCAGCACCTCTAATGTCGGGTCTAAGGTCGTTTTACCTAGAGCATGTCTCTCGAACGTTTTCCTTCGTTTCCACTCATTAATTAAACATTATTTAACCAGTGTTCCTCAGTCTATGAGTTCTTTGACACCGAGATTCACTATAACGTTGCAAATAGACAAACCAATGCAAACAGTTCCTTCAAATCATGGACAGGCGTGTGTGAAAAAATAACGACCTTCTGAAAGACGCAAAGATCAGCGTTTGCAAAGCTGCTCTGCTGGTTACCCTGACTGTGGGTCGATGGTTAATCTGCCGTCGTGTGCCTTTTAGGGTTTGCACGATTCTATCAATACTCCCTTGGCACTATCCTTGACAAGTGACTTTGTCATCACCATTGAGTTCTGGAGAGGATCTGGGGGAGGGGAGAATTCAGTTGCACTAAACTGGGAATGTTTCTGAGATAGGCAACCCTCACCTGCCCTAGGTCTTTTGATGTGAGGTCCACTGGACACCGCAGTATGTAGGAACGGCGTGCCTGTCCTGTTCACCCATTGGCGGAAGTCTCTATTCTCTACTTTTCTAGAATGTATTGTTCTCCACCAGTGTTCACCCAAAACGTAAGAAACTTTTCTTTCCTATCCTAACGTCTTCGAAGCGAATATTTAACGAAACTTTATGCCTCTTAGGTTGTCCTCGTCGTCCTGAGAGATTTTCATGTAGTCCATGTTTACCCTACGCGTTCCAATTTTCAAACTCCACTCACTTGTTTTCGCACTATTTCTCAAAGTGCGAGACTGCACTGCTTAAAAAGGGTCAACTTTAATACTTTTATCACTACGCCTAGTCATGAATTCTATATTTATTTAAGTGCTCCCTGTGCCATTGTTTTCATTGTAGATACAACGGTAAAATGATTCCAGACACCATGAAGCTACTGGGAGTTTATGACACCCAAGCAAATATGCAGGTATTTTACAGCCGGTCAGAATACCAGAAATATTTGGAACAACAGTCTGGTGTCTCTGGATCTGGCTTTGGCTTTTATGGTGGAGTAAAGAAAGCTTGGGGAAGCTCAACAACTTCAGGAAAGCAAAAATATCTCGCAGTGTTCGACATTGACGTTGACAGGTAGGCTTTAATTTTGCCAGGTTTTTATAGATTGATTGATCAGAATGTCCCGAAAGAAGCGTAGGCCTTTGTTTAATATTATCCCAACTTGTGATTAGTTTTATATACTGTAACAAATTATAAATCCATTGTCACTCTCTGTTGATCAGGTACGAGTTATTTATGGATGTGGTTACACCTGACAATTTGAATATTGGATTCCTTCGAGAATTTATGATGCTACCAACGTCGTACTACGAGACTGGAGCAGCCATCAAATTCCGTAAGTTAAAAAAATTCCACGACATTGTTCATGGACCTGAAGTCAACCGAGATCAGTCAAGAGGACTGATGAATTGCCAACATCTTAATATGTTTACACCATCTCCAAAAAGTAATCTTTCATATAAATCCTGGTTTATGTTGCAGAGGACTTCATTCAGCGGTTTGGAACCCACTACATCAAGGCAGCTCGTTTTGGTGGCCAGCTAGAAATACGCAAGAGCATGGAAGCTAGTGAAGTAGCAAGTAAAGAAGAGTTCAGTGAAGTCATGGAATTTGAATTTAAAACCTTCTTTGCAAGTGCTGGCGCTAGAAGTAGTGACAAAGAAGGGGAGCGTGCCCGATCCCAGACAAAAACGTCTTCTACTTCAATGTCAGTGCAAGGTGGAAATCAGGAAATAGCGTCAATCATTTCCGATGTTTACGCGCCCACATTTAAAGCTGAGTTCAAGCACTGGCTCAAGACGATTCCACAATTCCCCAAAGCCTTCAAATTTACCATTAGTCCAATAACAGATTTGCTGAATTTCCGATCCTCTGACCTTTTTCCTGAAGACGCGCCAAGTTTTGGGTGTGAAGCACACAAAGCTGAGCTAAAAAGAGATCCTAAAACAAACAAGTTCTATTATAACGCAACTGTAAATGGAACTGTTGTCAAGGAATTTTGTGAATATCTTAGTCGAGAAGCACTGGAGTATTCCATTCGTCAGAGGCGAACTTCGCTTAAGCGAGCGATTGACGTGTATATGGAAGAGGTAAGATCCATAGGGTTGGTGGTTGAAAGGGGCCTGCCGCGAGCACTAAAAACTGGACCTTTTACAGAGATAATAAAATATCTCTAATTTGTAAATTTATAGACTTTTTATAAAGGTGCAAATCTTCCCCCCTTTCTCACATGGAAAACAAAATGTCTGTAAAATCATTTTTACAGACATTTCATGAACGTTTTTAAATTTCTATATCGAGAATGATATGGTTATGGAAAGTCTGTAAATTTTACCTACGGAATAAAGTAGTGGAGGATAGATGTTTTGGTCCTAATTCTGTGCTTAAGCCATTACTTAGTGTCTTACTCATATAAAGAAGGTATCAAAAAAACTTTGCGAGGAAGCATTTATTTATGTTTTGGTAATTTTTGCAGGAAATTGCATTAAACTTTGAAAACATTGCCACAATTTTTTCAAGTTTCAATCCATATCCATCCTTGCCACCCGTAACAACAGAGGACGGGAAGCAATTTCAATGCCCAAATATAGTCTTGAATAATAAACCTGGACCAAGGGATGGCGCAGTGGTGAGAGCGCTCGCCTCCCACCAATGTGGCCCGGGTTCAAATCCCGGCGTCGACGCCATAAGTGGGTTGAGTTTGTTGTTGGTTCTCTCCCTTGCTCCGAGAGATTTTTCTCCGGGTATTCAGCATTTCCAAATTCCAATTCGACCAGGAATCAGTTAGACGAAGAACCACTTTGTGGATGTGCTACCTCCAAATCATTATTTATTTATTTATTTAATTCAATTGATGCGAAGACACTTTCAAGTTTCTAAAAAATATAGCAAATAACGCGGCATAGCTCCATATTCCCTTCTCTCATAAAGCATAATAATTAAAGTTAAGTCTCTGTTTTTAATGGTTTTAATAGGGTTCCATTTCAGTATCTGACATAAGCCTGCCTGCTGGAACACCAGGATGTCAGACGCAGAACTACAGGTATCAAGTAAAAGCAGGGAGACCAACGTGGAAAGAGATGACCGAACATACCACGGCATTTAAGACCATATTTAAGATGGACAGTGACCTGGCTGGTACCTTTCATGGTATGGTGAAAATACCTAGCCATCTGGAGAGTAATGTAAGATTCATTGATGGAGAATGGGTGGTTAGCAAGGATGATTACAAATTCGACTTCTTCAGTGGCTGCAAAAGAGGTGGCAGTGGTGATGTCAAGTCCGATGAACATTACATCTGCGTTTACGGATTAGTTCTAAAATACGATGAAAAAATGGGCTCCCTTAACCTAGATGAACACGGCTTTAACATTTCGAAGCAGACCTTTAAAGAATTAGATCCCAATCTGATTGGCGGCGAACTAGCTCGAGTAGAATGGCCGGCTGAACACATCTTTCAGATGAGCGAGGTTGTGGGTTATTTGCCTTGCAACGTGAAATGGTCCAATGCTTTGCGATTTGACCCCAGAGGTGAAGGGAAATGTTTACATTTTACAGCTTCAACGAAGGGAACAATGTTTGTTATTTTCTCCGCAATTCCCAAGGACAAAGACAGCTGGTATTATGTGCAAATATCCCCCTATGGAGTTGGAATATTCAGGGTAAGAACGATTTCTTGGTAATTTTTTTAAGCAACCTCATTACAAGTTCTTGTAAGCCGTAAATCCTCGAATTGGGCCCCCCACTCGAAGAACAAAATTAATCAGTACACTGATTAAAACGAATGACGTCACATCTCTTTGTGATCTGGCCGTTTGCGTCATCGGACAATTTAACGTTATTCCATTTATCTCCAGAAGTAGACCATACTTTTCTGTTTGTTTTCCTTTTTATTTTAATAGGCAAGGTCTGTTAATTGCCCCTCTTCACGCTCACTAATACAACCGTAGACTAAACCTGCTGTGTAAAATGTTTAAGGCTTACTTTTCGTATAACTTTCCCTTCAGTCACAAATTCTAAAAGTGTCTAGTGTGGATATCGATGCTGTTGGACTGGGAGATGAAATCTTATACCAGCCTTACTTCGTTTGCATAAAACAAGACGAGAAGGCCACAGTTATTGAGTATGGAAAAAGCCAGGGTACCACTGAAAATGGAGAAATCTATCTTTCTATGATTGACAAAGAGAGACCTCTTCACGTACGATTTTATGCATTTGGAAATGGCGAGGATCCTCTGGAAGTGACAGATGCCCATATTCTTAAACGCAGTCTTACCAAGGCTGAGTGCAAAGGAGATACCCACAAGGACCAAGATAGTGATATGTGTGTGCAGAAATGCCATGAGATGTGCGACCCATTAAAAGGTATGGCCTTTTGGCTTTTGCACACTTTTGTTGGAATTTTGAATCGGGATAAAGGTCAATAAATTGTAGTATTTTTAGATTAAGGTTACAAGTAGACTGATGGAGCTGGACTAAGTGTTCTTAAACATTTATCGCTACTCAGAGTTTCATGCTTCTTGCGAGGCAATCATCAAACAACTGCCAAAAGTAACCTACAATTAAATATATAGAGACAAGAGCCATTATGGCTCTTGACTCTATACATAGGCGTGGCGCGTGGCGTTTGGTGCGAAAATGTTCAAGACCACTTAGTACCGCTTTATCAGTCTACTTGTATTCTGCCCTAGTTTAACTACTGAGGACTCTCATCATGAGTCGATGTGGTCTCACTCTGGTTCTCCGTTAGATTAAGGTTTAGACATATTAGGATAGAGAGCTATAATAATTGGACCTCCAGTTAGGCCCTCGAAAGGTTGAGAATTTAAACGTTTTGTAACAAATAGTGGCCGACAGTTTAGACATTCCTCGTGCGTGGTGGCAAATTTTACACCCACGAGAAATGCGCAGTGTGTAGCTGGCGGGATCGTCAGTGCGTGCATTGAGGTAGAGGAGTTGGCAGTTGCGAAGCCGGGTGGAGAATGGCAAAGAGCCGCTTCGCCGCCAAAGCTCTCACGCGCGCAGACAAAGTGATTCTGCCAACAACGACTTTGGGGCATTTTTAACACTGCTATTCGCAAATATTATTCGTGAATAGCAGTAATCAAACCTTGACATTATGTTCTTTCGCCGTCACTTTTGAACGTTTATAGACGAAAATTGAATGCTTCTTTATCGAAGAGCTTTTCTGTTTAATTCAGGATGCAGACGTACTACAAGTGGAAGTCCATTGCCAACAGATTGCAACGCCTGTTTGTTCTTCAAGCGAGTTGATAATGGAGAGTGTGTGGAAAAATGTCCTGAAGGATTCAAACAAACAGACAATACTTGCGTTCCAAGTGAGTCCATTTATATAATTAACTCCAACAGAGGATAAAGAGGACAGAGAAGGCATCCCCCATACACACACCATTCCATAGGTAATTCGTCTCGAGTTATTTTTAGAATCGGGATAAAGTTACCTCGCGCGCTGCGTGGGTGTTTCGAGGAGGTTTCGCATGACTAAACGCCGTGCAAAACATGTCTGACGAAAGGCAATAAAAGCGTAAAGAGATCGAGAGCATTCGTGAATATTGACGCGAAATGAGTCGGCGCTCACCTGGGAGAAGGGAATCGCTAAGGCTCTTTGACAACCCGTGAAATCAGTTTAACTCGAAGTTTTCGTAACCTCAGTGCTTTAATAAAATGAGAAATTTCCCCGGTCTATTGAAACCGGTCGTTTGTACAATAAAGCGAGTAGGACGCCAAGTGTTATTTTTGTTGAATAATAAAAGACTAATAAAAGAATAAATATCAAACCAGAAATTGCTCTCTTCAAACTATAAATTATAAATGATCCTGAGAGAATATTCAGTGTTCTAAGGATTTCCCTGCTGTACTGTTAACTCTATATAAGAGAAGAAGGGCGATGCTTTTTTGATTTCCGTTTCGCCGACACAGCTTTAGCAGAAATCTGTAGTCGTCTTCGTCGACAAAACGAATAGCAATATCGCTCTCCGCGTCAATTCGTGAAGGACGCCTGGTTCTGAGCGTGGGTCATCCACACGGAACACATTCGCGCTATGTGTTGCTGTTGTCTAATCCCCCTTGGGATATGTGGTCTTAAAAATAACTCTAGACGAATTACCTATTGAATAGGGTGTGTATGGGGGATGCCTTCTCTGTCCCCTTTATCCTCTCTTGTTTACTCTTATAAAGCCAGACTAGCACCAAATTTCAGGTCTCATATCTCGCTTTAGATACAGGCAGATTCAGCTGGCAAATTTTCAGTTTAACTTTGAAACACATAATTCAATAATTACAACAAAATGTTGAAGCAAAAAAGTTTTCGTTGACTTCAGTTAGAAAAGAACTATGAACGGAATTCGCGAAATGTATTTAAAAATATTGTTCTGAAATATTTCGGCTTTAACGCTCAGCCTTCATCAGCCGAAAGCTCGTTGTTGCACGGCATTCACTTGACCTCAGGATGGTCATGTGACAATAGCTGCATCGAAGATGTTTGGTAGGTTAAATGATTATTATGTACCTAGAGAGGGGATCCCTTATGAGTCAATTGCAACTCGGGATTCGGGTTTTTAGGGCACAATCGGGGCGAGATTCGGGATTGAATGTATGCACGGTACGGTAGGGGGGATGCAAAATATAACCCTAAGTATTACGGGATTTAAACTCGAGATTAGTATTTAATTTTAGGTCGGGATTACTGGATTGAAAATCGAGATTCGGGATTTTAGAGCAAAATCGGGACGAAATTCGGGATTGAAAGTATCCGCGGAAGGTGGGATGCCAAAAAATAACCATTAGGATTACGGGATAGCACGAAATTTTGGGTCGGGATTACGGGATTGAAGAACCGGTACTGAAAGTCTCATCTTAGTTGCATGAAATACCTAAGCTCGTTTTATATTGTGAAAAAAATTTCAGGGGGTTGCCAGAAAAATCCTTGTATGAATGGAGGATCATGCAAAGAGTTAGGGAACGAGAAATACCAGTGTCTATGTACAAATAAATACATTGGGGATCACTGCGAATTAGGTTTGTGGTTTATTTTATCTTTTACGACATAAAGGTATAAAGTTAATATAAGTTCAGAGGTCACTAAAGTACTAATCCTTTGCATCCTATTCATCGCCACAAGACTCGTCAAATATTGTTAAAGTAAACAGAGGATTTTTCATGTCCGGTTGAAACCGAAGATTTTTTATGTCATGACTTCTCAACCAACTTATTTAACTTTTCCCCGAGTGTACTTCTTCTCTCCTTCCCCAACGCTGAAATTCGGGTATATTTGCAATTACTAAAAACTGAGTCATTGGATAGTGCAATTCTAGAGCTCTGATTGGTTTAGAGATCATGGTATATGAGCCATTATACCATGTTCCCCAAATATGGTAACTGTACACGTCTGCTCAAAATTAAAAACATGCTGAAAATCGGTTGCTTTTACAAACAAAGTCGCGAAGAATTCTCTAAATTTTGTGAGCGTTTTTAATAAATCAATTCAGATTCCACTAGCGCTTGTTGGATATGAGATGATTATCGCCAACTCGGCGCTACGCGCCTCGTCGGAATAATTGTTAAATACGTGATACGTGAATAAACATCGGGTAGGGCGTAACGTGTAAAGTGTTTCAACAAACTGTGACGAGTATTGTAGCTTTCGCAGCAGGCACAATAGAAAACTTTAAGGTGCGTTTCCTTCTCTGGCGCGCGCATCGCTCATCTCGCGTACAATATTAAGCTCCTGTTTTGTAGGCTATTTCATTTTCAACAGCTCCTAAACTCTTGGCTGATTATTTCCTTCTGGTTGTTTTAGGAAGGAAGGAGTGTGACCCCCCTTTTTTATCACGGGTAAAAGACTCTGATTAGTAATTCTTTAGCTTTGTCTTGTTTTTAGCTGCTAATCCGTGTCAGCCGAACCCTTGCCAAAATGACGGCACGTGTGTGGAAAACAAGGAAAAGCCTGGACATTATCAGTGCGACTGTGCTGAAGGATTCAGTGGTGATACCTGTGCAGTTGGTAGATTTACACGTTATGTGATTTTATTTTGACTTTATTTTTGTGGACTTAGTCCAAATAATTTAATCCTTTAAGCCCTAAGAGTGATCAGCATCAAATTTCTCCTTGTAATAGCAACGCTTTATAAAACAGAGTGATCATCGGAATTACGGACATGATCACACAAGATGAATTTGCTTGGTATTTTATCAACTTCTCTCCTTAATTCTGTAGGAAATGAATAGGTTCAACAAATGAGAATTCAAATTTTGATCTTAGGGTTTGAAGAGTTAAACTTAATATC
Source organism: Porites evermanni (assembly GCA_942486025.1). NCBI lineage: Eukaryota > Metazoa > Cnidaria > Anthozoa > Scleractinia > Poritidae > Porites > Porites evermanni. The sequence goes on along the minus strand of CALNXI010000560.1, from coordinate 105,312 downwards.
AAAATATCCACCCTGACAGCAGAGTCTCCTTTTGTCTTGTGCCAAGCCATTTCAGTCGCTGCAGCCAGAATTTCCTGACTAGTCTATCTTGTTTTCTCTCGTGAGCTGTTTCTTCCTAGCGCAAGAATCCGTTTATTTGGTCAAAAATTAGCTTGTAACTGCCCCTTACAGATAAAAAAACTCGATAACTGGGTTCATAACAAAGGCAAGAGCTCGAGGTCCTTGGCTTGTAACATGAAAAGCGAGCAAATCCCCGAGTTTAAGACCCTGTGCACCCGTATCCTGATGTTTTAGAAAAGGAGAGTATTTCCTTAGACTGCAAAAGAGTCCGTATTTTTACGTATTCAAGTAAGCGCGAATAGTCAAACAAAAGGTCTGGAACGAGGCTGAAAACGGAGAGTGAGACTGGGGAGAGACGCTAAAAATACGGTTTTTTTTTGTCGCCTCACATGCCCGTAGGGCGTGTGAGGCTCGTGCGCTTCGCGCGTGTAAGACTCTAACGCCACACTTTACCGATTTCTTTAGTGATTTTGAGAGAAAAACCGACTGTTTTGCAGTCTAGTACTTCCTCCGTTTAAGCCCTCCGTACACACACACAAAAAGAGGCCTAGGTTCGGACCCCAGGGTGGAGATTTGTCAAAAACGTCGGCTCCCCTTTTACGTGTGGACGGACGAAATCAGAGGTTTTCGAATTCACACATGACGTCACCAAAATTCAAACTAAGGACTTTTCGATTTAGTTCTGAGTTTCGACTTTCATGAGGTATTACAGCAGCTAAAAAGCTTTATTCATACAAATTTTCGTTTCGAAAGGGTTCTTTGTTTTGCAAAAGAGGGCGCTTCGTGACGCGGCATTTACCATGCGGCCGGGAAAGTCCTCAAAAAAATAACCGATTTTTTGAGATTTTGTCATCTAAACATTTTTTGTCGCAGAATAAACACTACTTTAATCTTTATGAGCTCTTCAAGTGATAACTTCACGCTTTAATTTGAAGGGAAACTCAAAGACAGATGTTTCTGTTGGTTTTTGGCCGTCATATTTTGTGTCGATAAAAGGGACACCAACATGGCGTCTCCGTAGAAAGCTTTTTAAGTTTGGGTGACACATTTCCAAACACTTCGCATATGAAACATCGCATAAACCTGATGTTTGGCGAGGCTGTTGAAGACATTTATCTTCTTTTACTTCCCAGATTCTAGACTTTCTGCATCGAATGGTTACCATTCCTTAATTAATTTTTGATGGCGTGACAGTGAAAACAGAGAATATGATGTAATACGTCATATACTACTGGTAACACGGATGCTAGCTATCGTATTTCTATCATTTTAGCGTTTTTGTCATGTGCATGTGCGAAAGCAGTTCGAATACGCTACGAGTGGAAATGAAACGGCGGCCATGTTGGTGTTCCAAACTATTCCCAGTGCTCGCTGGCCATTTGTTGTAAAATTTCTACTTGCCTGCCTCTCCTAGGATTTTCGAACACCTAAAAAATGGTATAATTGTCCATTTTTAACGGATTTTTACCCTAAAATGGTCACCTAGAATCTTCGGGATCCTTTTTCCTGGCTAAAATTTTCGAAAAGGTAAGTTTTGATCCCTATAATTTTCGGAACACTAGACTTTCAGCTAGGAAATCCGAGCAGATGAAAAATTTTAGGGGGATAAAAATATGCCTATATCTACGGTTTAAATACTAAAGTACGTTTAATAATGCTATGTTTAAGTGGCTTTGAACTATATTGTCGTTGGGTGCCCCTGGCTGGCGTAATACTGGCCTTAATACTTACCAATTACTGGCGAGAGATCTATTTCGTGCGGGAGGATTGGATTCATGCGCCGTCGAAGCCTCTTGTATGGTTGGGGATAGGGTTGGTCTACCTCGTTTTGCTTAGGGGGTCGTTTGCTTACCCTCCCTCCCCCTACTTTTTTTCTTATTATCGTCTTCTCGCCTGCGGACACGCATGTCCCGTAACTCAGCTCTTGAGTCCCCAGGTCTTTGTTAAGCGAGCGTCCACTGGGAATAGAAAACTAATCCTGTGGTTGGTCTCTTTTCTTATGTACACGCTTTCTTTTGCTGCAATGAATTTGAATAGATGCTGGCACGTAAGCGAAAACGCTCAATTGCTTCGTTTTGTAAACAATGATCAATATTTTTCAAAATTTACAGATAAATGCCCGGACGGCTGGAAGGATTTTGAAGATTCTTGCTATCTGCATGTTAAAACACGTAAAAGTTTTAGGGCGGCAGAGGAAGATTGTAAAAGAAAGAATTCCAGTATTCTTCTTATCAACTCCAAAGAAGAAGAACGGTTTATTAAGAATGACGTTGTCGGAAACTTACCTAAGGATACACGAGTGTGGCTAGGATTGAGGTTAACATTTACAGACATTGATTTTTATGGAAGGCGTAAAGTGGTTTGGAAGTCGGTTTACAGTAACGAAGAAGCCACATATAACAACATGGATACATCGTTTGATCACGCTTTAGGTCAACGCCCCTGGGGTCAACACTCCTATGCTGGTGAATTTTGTGCAACAATGATTACTGACGAGAGACTGTGGCTACCAGCACGTTGTTCTTTTGAGGAAACTGTCGTGTGTGAACGCCCAGCAGCCCAGTAAAGCCTAAGGAAATTCCTCTCTCAGAAAAGGCGGGTGATAAAAAACACACAATTTATTAAACAGCATTTCACAGGGCACAGAGAAGTTATTCGTGACCTGGATTGCAGTTTAAAAACCTTAAAAAGCAGTTTATAGCGCGAGTCTCCTACAGTAGAATTTCGCGTATAAAACTGTCATGCGATCGTGCTACAAAAATGGTAAAGTTTTATTCAATGGTTGGCTAGCCTATGTGGCAAGTGCTTCCGTGTGGTTTCGGAGCAAAGAGAGACGAAGGAACGACGAGGAACGTGATTTTCAGTGTTGGGCACGCGAAAAATGGAACGAGAGCCAAAAAGCGGTCTTTGACTCAAGGTTCCTTGTTCTTCGCTCCGAATCCGCGCGGAAACAGCTGCGACGCAGACAACGAACGAGGCACGAAATGCCGTTTTCCGGAGCTTCGGATAATATTCTACCAGATCATAGTTAATAGAGGGAATGGTTATGAAACCCGACAAAGTTCTTTGTTGTATGTTTTTGTTCTCTTTTTTGGCCTTGACCCTGCACAAAACACAATAGTTGTTTACTCCGTACTGAGGAACTAACCAATAGAAACGTGCTGGTTACGTAATTCATGCATAACGTAAGAACGCAAAACAAAAGATTGTGCAGGGTCGTGGACCTTCTAACATAAATCTTGGCATCTTTGTTTGCTCCTTTGATGTTTGCCGGGCTTCATAACCAGTCACCTCCATTAACTATGACCAGATTTGTAACACGATCGCATGACGGTTTGACCAGTCTACACAAACATAGTTATTACAAAACAAAGGCGACTCGCGATCAGGATCGCAAATAACTCCTCTGCTCTCTGCTGTGACATTGCAGGTTTTACCACCCAAGTACAAACCTGTCTTGCAACACTGATGAGTTTGACCCGGTTTTTTTGCAAGTTGCGTAAATACTGACTTCTGATTGGATAAAATTACGCGAGAGTCACGCCGTAGACAATGGTTACATCATTTGCTGCAAAACGCAGCAACATGTACAGATTTTACTTTTTGCAACAGCGTTTTGCAGTCTACAACAACCTGATTTGTTGCAATTCTAAGGGAACAGACCGCACATAATTGTTGCTGCGCATAAAATTATCTAAAAGCGGTAACTGTTCATCAGAAGGATGCCTGAAATGTGTGCAACTCCACAATTGGTTTCGGTTCCGTTATCAGTCAACGTGACGATTTTTGGGTGGTAGAACGTGCAATGCTGCGTTAATTCTATCTTTGCCGTCACTGCAAATGTGGGGTTTTCTGGAAGACAAACACGTGCACAAGGACGAGGAATTCACAATTAAGAGAGGAATATTTGCATTGAAGTTTTGAAGGAAAGTAAATTTACTTTAGGAGTAACTTTTTGCTGCTGAGGTCGTCTCGATAGTGAGCATGCGCAACAGGATGGAGAAGGAAAGAAGACGGCAAACCTTTAGGGGGGAAACGTGACAATAATTTTGTTTGAAATAACTTTTCGCCAAACTTCCCTTTCCTTTGAACAGATCTTTTTCTTAAGACCAGAAAACGTTTATGTTGAAGAATAAACATAATAGCCCTGTAATAGCACGTAATAGCCCTGTCATGTTTGTCACGCCCAAGCGTTCTGTCCTGTTGGGTAAACTCACTCAGTTAGGGAGCTTAAGCAACGACGACGGCAACGGCAACGAGAATGGCAAAAGACAATGAGTTTAGATTGGCAAAACAACAACTTTGCACGTGCATCACGCTTTTTTGTTTATTTGTTAGCCTTCGTTGCACGACTACAAAGTGAAAGTGCCTCATTTCTTTTGTCGAGGACGGGAACACAAAACAACTTTAGAATTCAACTCCAAAAACATTGCCAGCAATTGACGAATTAAACGAGATGTAATAAGCGTGATAAAGTTTGAGGCAGCGCGAATTCACATTTTAAGTGACGTTTTCGTAGCCGTCGCTGTTTTGTTGCTTAAGCTCCCTATTAGGGACCTTAAGATCCGATGGCGGCGACAGCAACGAGTACGTCAAAAAAGAAATAGGTGTAATGACAAAAACAACAACTTTGCGCCTGCATCACGCTTTTTTGTACATGTCTTTGCCGTCGCTGCACGACTACGACGTGACAATGTCTGATTTCACGTTTTACAGAGGAAGTACTCAAGAGACGACAAAATTTCCTCTCTCTTTCTAAACTTGGATATGGTTCTTAGGAATTCAGCTTTAGGAGGGTTCGCCTACATCTGACAAAGTTAGTGACTTGGAGTAGTCGCGATGAAGATTGAAGGAACGCGAATTCACTTTTTCAGCGACGTTTTCGCTGCCGTCGCCGTCCTCGGATCTTAAGGTCTCTAATTAATTGCCAATCCGACGACGGCGATGGTAGCCTGTTCCGACCAGACTCTCAGATAGTGGGAAAGACGCAAAAGTAAAAGGCCCCTAGTCTACCCAGTTTCCTCCCGTTTTATTTTCGTGTTCTCGCTTTCTCACTTCAGTGGACCCTACTATCTCGGAGCCTGGAACAAGCTATAACGACGGCAATGAGGACGTCAAAAAGCAATAGAGGAGAATGAATATGGCTATAATGAGCCTCTCTGTATGGGTACCTACGGATGTTGATTTCGTCGCGCGTTTTCCCTCAAATCGTCGTTTTTTCAGGGGAAATCGTCGCATATCAAGAATGAATTTCTGGACTAGTCTATCTTGTTTTCTCTCGTGAGCTGTTTCTTCCTAGCGCAAGAATCCGTTTATTTGGTCAGAAATTAGCTTGTAACTGCCCCTTACAGATAAAAAAACTCGATAACTGGGTTCATGACAAAGGCAAGAGCTCGAGGTCCTTGGTTTGTCACATGGAAAAGCGAGCAAATACCCGAGTTTAAGACCCCGTCCACCCGTATCCTGATATTTTAGAAAAGGAAAGTATTTCCTTAGACTACTAAACAGTCCGTATTTTTACGTATTCACGTAAGCGCGAGCAGTCAAACAAAAGGTCTGGAACGAGGCTGAAAACGGAGAGTGAGACTGGGGAGAGACACTAAAAATACGGGTTTTTTTTGTCGCCTCACACGCCCTACGCGCCCTACGGGCGTGTGAGGTTCGCGCGCTTCGCGCGTGTAAGACTCTAACGCCACACTTTACCGATTTCTTCACTGATTTTGAGAGAAAAACTGACTGTTTTGCAGTCTAGTACTTCCTCCGTTTTAGCCCTCCGTCCACGCACAAAAAACGTCTTAGTTTCGGACCCCAGGGTGGAGATTTTTCAAAAACGTCGGCTCCCCTTTTACGTGTGGACGGACTAAATCAGAGGTTTTCGAATTCACACATGACGTCACCAAAATTCAAACTAAGGACTTTTCGATTTAGTTCTGAGTTTCGACTTTCATGAGGTATTACAGCAGCTAAAAAGCTTTATTCATACAAATTTTCGGTTCGAAAGGGTTCTTTGTTTTGCAAAAGAGGGCGCTTCGTGACGCGGCATTTACCAGGCGGTAGGGAAAGTCCTCAAAAACATAACCGATTTTTTGAGATTTTGTCATCTAAACATTCTTTGTCGCAGAATAAACACTACTTTAATCTTTATGAGTTCTTCAAGTGATGAATTCACACTTTAATTTGTAGGGAAACTCAAAGACAGATGTTTTTGCTGGGTTTTGGCCGCCATATTACTGTCCTTAAAAAAGGGACACCAACATGGCGTCTCCATACAAACGCTTTTTAAGTTTGGGTAAAACATTTCCAAACACCTCGCATATGAAACATCGCATAGACCTGATTTTTGACGAGGCTTTTGAAGATATTTATCTTCTTTTACTTCCCAGATTCTAGACTTTCTACATCGAATGGTTTCCATCCTTAATTTTTGATGGTGTGACAGTGAAAACAGAGAATATGATGTAATAGGTCATATACTACTGGTAACACTGATGCTGGCTATCGTATTTCTATTATTTTAGCGTTTTTGTCATGTGCATGTGCGAAAGCGGTTCGAATACGCTACGAGTGGAAATGAAACGGCGGCCATGTTGGTGTTCCAAACTATTCCCAGTGCTCGCTGGCCATTTGTTGTAAAATTTCTTGCTTGCCTGCCTCTCCTAGGATTTTCGAACACCTAAAAAATGGTATAATTACCCATTTTTAACGGATTTTTACCCCAAAATGGTCACCTAGAATTTTCGGAAAGCCTTTTTCCTGGCTGAAATTTTCGAGAAGGTAAATTTTGATCCCTATAATTTTCGGATCACTAGACTTTCAGCTAGGAAATCCGAACAGATGAAAAATTTTTAGGGGATAAAAATATACTTATAACTACCTAAAGTACGTTTAACAATGCTAAGTTTAAGTGAGTTTGAACTATATTGTCGTTGGGTGCCCCTGGCTGGCGTAATACTGGCCTTAATACTTACCAATTACTGGCGAGAGATCAATTTCGTGCGGGAGTATTGGATTCATGCGCCATCGAAGCCTCTTGTATGTTTGGGGGTAGGGCTGGTCTACCTCGTTTTGCTTAGGGGGTTGTTTGTTTGACCCTCCCTCCCCCCTATTTTTTTTTATCTTATTATCGCCTTCTCGCCTTCGGACTCGCATGTCCCTTAACTCAGCTCTGGAGACCCAGGTCTTTGTTAAGCGAGCGTCCACTGGGAATAGAAAACTAATCCTGTGGTTGGTCTCTTTTCTTACGTAAACGCTTTCTTTTGCTGCAATGAATTTGAATAGATGCTGGCACGTAAGTGAAAACGCTCAGTTGCTTCGTTTTATAAACAATGATCAATATTTTTCAAAATTTACAGATAAATGCCCGAATGGTTGGAAGGATTTTGAAGATTCTTGTTATCTGCATGTTAAAACAACTAAAAGTTTTAAGGCGGCAGAGGAAGATTGTCGAAGAAAGGATTCCAGTATTCTTGTTATCAACTCCAAAGAAGAAGAACGGTTTATTAAGAATGATGTTGTCGGAAAATTACCTAAGGATACACGAGTGTGGCTAGGATTGAGGTTAACATTCACAGACATTGCGGATTTTTATGGAGGGCGTAAAGTGGTGTGGAAGTTGCTTGACAGTAACGAAGAAGTCACGTATAACAACATGGATCCATCGTTTGATAACGCTTTAAGTCAACACCACTGGGGTCAACGCCATTATGCTGGTGAATTTTGTGCAACAATGATCATTGACGAGAGACTGTGGCGACCGGCATATTGTTCTTATGAAGAAACTGTCGTGTGTGAACGCCCAGCAGCCCAGTAAAGCCTATAGAAGCTCCTATTAAGTCGGGTAATAAAAAACACACAATTTATTTAGCAGTATTTCACAGGGCACAGAGAAGTTATTTGTGACCTGGATTGCAGTTTAAAAACTTCAAAAAACAGTTTAGAGCACGAGTCTCCTACAGTAGAATTTGGAGTATGAAGCTTTCATGTGATCGTGCTTTAAACCTGGTAAAATTTTATCCAAGTGTTGGCTAGGCCACGTGGCAAGTGTTTCCGTGTGGTTTCGGAGCAAAGAGAGACCAAGGAACGACGAGGAACGGGATTTTCGGTGTTGGCCTTGCGAAAAATGGAACGAGAGCCAAAAAGCGGTCTTTGACTTAAGGTTCCTTGTTCTTCGCTCCGAATCCACTCGGAAACGCAGCGGTTGCAACGCAGACAACGAACGAGGCACGAAGTGCCGTTTTCCGGAGCATCGGATAATAGATCATAATATTTTGCCAGATTTGTAACACGATCGCATGACGGTTTGACCAGTCTACGCAAACAAAGGCGACTCGCGATCAGGGTCGCAAATAACTCCTCTGCTCTCTGCTGTGACATTGCAGTTTTTACCACTCACGTACAAACCTGTCTTTCAACACTGATGAGTTTGACCCGGGTTTTTTGCAAGTTGCGTAAATACTGACTTCTGATTGGATAAAATTACGCAGGAGTCACGCCCGTAGACAATGGTTACATCATTTGCTGCAAAACGCAGCAATATCTACAGATTTTACTTTTTGCAACAGCATTTTGCAGCCTGCAACAACCTGATTTGTTGCAATTCTAAGGGAACAGACCGCACATAATTATTGCTGCGCATAAAATTATCTAAAAGCGGTAACTGTTCATCAGAAGGATGCCTGAAATGTGTGCAACTCCACAATTGGTTTCGGCTCCAATCAGTCAACGTGACGATTTGTGGGTGGTAGAACGTGCAATGCCGCGTTAATTCTTTGTTTGCCGTCACTGCAAATGTGGGGTTTTCTGGAAGACAAACACGTGCACAAGGACGAGGAATTCACAATTAAGAGAGGAATATTTGTATTGAAGTATTGAAGGAAAGTAAATTTACTCTAGGAGTGACTTTTTGTTGCTGAGGTCGTCTTGATAGTGAGCATGCGCAACAGGATGGAGAAGGAAAGAAGACGGCAAATCTTTAGGGGGGAAACGTTACAATAATTTTGTTTGAAATAACTTTTCGCCAAACTTCCCTTTCCTTTGAACAGATCTTTTTGTAAACACCAGAAAACGTTTATGTTAGTTGAAGAACACGCACGTAATGGCCCTGTAATGTTTGTCACGCCCAAGCGTTCTGTCCTGTTGGGTAAACTCACTCAGTTAGGGAGCTTAAGCAACGACGACGGCAACGGCAACGAGAATGGCAAAAAGCGATGGGCTTAGATTGGCAAAACAACAACTTTGCACGTGCATGCACGCTTTTTTTGTACATTTCTTTGCCGTCGTTGCACGACTACAAAGTGACTTTGTCGAGGACGGGAACACAAAACAACAACTTTAGAATTCAACTCCAAAAACATTGCCAGCATTTGACGAATTAAACAAGATGTAATAAGCGTGATAAAGTTTGAGGCAGCGGGAATTCACATTTTAAGTGACGTTTTCGTAGCCGTCGCCGTTGTTGTTGCTTAAGCTCCATTGCCGATCCGACGACGGCGATGGTGGCCTGTTCCGACCAGACTCTCAGATAGTGGGAAAGACGCAAAAGTAAAAGGCCCCTAGTCTACCCAGTTTCCTCCCATTTTATTTTCGTGTTCTCGCTTTCTCACTTCAGCGGACCCTACTGTCTCGGAGCCTGGACTAGCTATAACGACGGCAATGAGGACGCCAAAAAGCAATAGAGGAGAATGAATATGGCTATAATGAGCCTCTCTGTATGGGTACCTACGGATGTTGATTTCGTCGCGCGTTTTCCCTCAAATCGTCGTTTTTTCAGGGGAAATCGTCGCATATCAAGAATTGTTTTGAGTGGTAACACTACTGGCTAGCTCAAGCAACCACAACGGCTTCGACTGCAGAAACGAAGAAAATAAAATAATCAACAACAAGAACTCTGAACGTGCAGATTTCTCTGCTCTCTGTTGTTAAACTTGATTGGAATCAATAACATCTCTTGGCGACTTTGATTTGTAACGGCGGAATATCACCCATACAGAGTTTTCTTAGTGTCAGCCATGTTCGTTTTCCTTTCTCCTTCTTGATTTGCCCCCTACAGCTTTTCTTAGGGTCAATGACAAGCATTTCAGTTTATCACTTTCACAATGTTTTCATTACAGCAAAGCACGTAGTTAGCTTGTGATTCCAGTTTTTGGTGTGAAATAAAGCTTGTTTGATGAGTGCTTTAGAACACTTTCAGGCTATGATTACTCTCCTGTAAATGATCGTTTGTCCAGACGACTCGTGTACAAACTCGGCATTAGATTGCGAAGAATCTGACTAACTGAACCTTCTCGCTTAACTTTTTGATAGGTAAATTCAAATGCAAAAAATATACCCAGCAAAAATTGACCCCACTAACCCCCCCGGGAACCTTGAGCACGGTTATTTCATCTTAGGTCCTGGAGCCAGGGTAAGAGAGAATATGAACCATTTCCCTTAGTCTGAGAGGAAGAAAGACAAGGATTCGAAAGGATGGACTGGAATTAAGCGTAGCCGTACTACGTTAGCGTCAAAAAGTCAGCTCTGTCCATCTACAGGGTGTCATCCTAGCTCCCAGAGGTCCGTTCTCGAAATAAACCACGCATGCTCGTTTGATAAACCTGTAAGAATAATTAAAAAAAAAAAAACGTCTGGAACCCAGAGGTAACAGAGTGCAAGCTGTGTAAGTTTGTTGTGAGCATTTCCAATTCAGACAGGAATCAAAATTAATCGTGCTGTCTTCATGGATTAAAAATAATAACAATAATAATGATAATAATCACCGTATTGTTTATTTGATTCTTTCGAGCTCTAGCTCAATTGCTTTCTCCTTGAGGAGCAGTAGAAGAAAGAGGGCCAAAAATTTTTCTGCTGAGTCGCCGTGATTTCAACCAAAAAACTAAAAAACGAACAAAAACAAAATATGTTGATAAATAAATTAAGTCAATAACATGAAAACTAAGAGCGTATTTCAAATCAGAGCCGGTATTGGTTTGTGAATATCCATAATCTTGCTGAATCTTTTTCATCAATATATCTATATTTTTTATGTACATGAACTATATATTTTATTATGAGATAAAATAGCAAATGAGGCGCGTAGCCTGCGGCACCAATTAAGTGGGCTGCATAACTGTTTGTTCGCATCCAACAAGCGCAGAAAGAATTGTTATTAAAAGCAAGTAAGGAATAATGATCAATTTTTTCCTTGGTATTATTTTGTTTTTAAGGATCAAAAGACGATTATAAATGAAGGGGCCGCTTTTGCACGGACATGGTACTGATGGTATGAGCCGTACACCATGTCGAAACTACATCATAGAGTCAGAGCTCAATACTTTAAATTACCTCTGATCACATTTTTTGGGGAGGAGTGTGGGTAGAGCTAGCGCTTGTCTAGCTAGACTATAATAACACTTACAAAGTCAGCCAACTATAAAAAATCAATCTTCTGTATCCATAATAGAAGCAAATAACTTTTATATTATATCGACAATTTGTTGCTAAAGGTAACGGTCTAAGTGTTTACGTCGAGTGACATACCTTGTCAGATCGATACGAGTATTTAGTCGATTGAACGTAAGTTGTAGTTAGCACCTCTCCTATGCATATACCGCCTTATTTTAAGCAATATTTACCAAATTTTGGACATTTTACTCCTATTAACTTAGCGGACATTCAAGACTGGTGATGACGTTTATCATTAAATTAGTCTCTTAAATAAATCGGTTGATATTGGACTTACCTACTCTCAGGTTGATAATCCCATACGCGTTTCGGTGAAATAACACTTAAACAGTGGTGGACAAAATATGTAGATTATATAGAGGAACTTTCAATTCTACTTCAGATCGCATAAATTACGCAGTTTACGCAGTGTTTATTCCTTCCGGTGACATGTAGCCTGCGTAGCAGGCGTCGAAAGGGGTAGGGGCCTGCCACGCAGGCTAGGTGACATGTGGTTCCCTGAGCCAATTTATGGCCATTTCATCATCCACATTTTTCCAGTCAAAGCCTTATGATTAGAATCTTTCAAAAACGACCATCTCTTATAAGCGACGGTGACCACTCGAGGCGGTTTTATTAGTTTCTATTGTTTTCACTCTCTTGTAAGCGACCACTTGACGCATGGTGTGGTCTCTTTGTTTCGCTGTATGTACTATGCCACTTAGCGCATAGCCGGGGGGAGACTCCTCATATGAAAGGGATGGGGATGCTCGTCGTCTCGCTTAGGGGTGTAAATTTCGGATTTCGGTCTCACTTAGGGTGTTCCGGGCGAAACGCCATAATATTTAGCCGTGAAGGTCTCGTTTATGGTTCCCCTCGAAAAAATATGAAAGTCTGTGTTTTAACATGGTCTCTTTTAGGGGTCAAAAAAACTTGGGCCACGCCCAGGTCGGTCTCCTTTAGGGGTTTAATTCAAAATTTCTGAGGAACATCCCCACCCCTTTCATGAGTCTCCCCGGGGCGCATACAAGGCACTTTCAGTGACAACATGAAACTACGCCTATACGTAACTAAGAAATTGCGTACAATAAATTCTCTGCCATAAAAAAACAAAAAGAAGAGGTGCCGGAACCTCTCCTCGGAAGAGACCCTTTGTGGTTCGATTCTCGTGAGCGACCACCTTCCGTAAGCGACCACTGAATCTCCGCGTTTTGGAGTGTCGCTCTATACGCCAGGAGAACGGTTACGTATGTCCTTAGCCTGAATTTCAAACACGGTTGTTTCGCGTTTTAAAGAGTAGGCCTTGTCCCTGTCGGTATTTAACCCATCTTCATGCTGTTGGTCGCCATTTCATCTGTATTTTGTTGCTGTTTAAAGGCCATGTCGCTTGCCGGATTTTTGCTCTAACAGGCTAATTGCGGTGGTCATATTTCGAATTGGGTGACCTGTGCCCTTTCACACTTTATCACCATTGGACTTGAACTGACTCGTGTCTCTGTATTGGACTCACGAATACGAACATTC
>CALNXI010000560.1:58492-92029 GCA_942486025.1 Porites evermanni | reverse complement strand
TCTGGAACCCAGAGGTAACAGAGTGCAAGCTGTGTAAGTTTGTTGTGAGCATTTCCAATTCAGACAGGAATCAAAATTAATCGTGCTGTCTTCATGGATTAAAAATAATAACAATAATAATGATAATAATCACCGTATTGTTTATTTGATTCTTTCGAGCTCTAGCTCAATTGCTTTCTCCTTGAGGAGCAGTAGAAGAAAGAGGGCCAAAAATTTTTCTGCTGAGTCGCCGTGATTTCAACCAAAAAACTAAAAAACGAACAAAAACAAAATATGTTGATAAATAAATTAAGTCAATAACATGAAAACTAAGAGCGTATTTCAAATCAGAGCCGGTATTGGTTTGTGAATATCCATAATCTTGCTGAATCTTTTTCATCAATATATCTATATTTTTTATGTACATGAACTATATATTTTATTATGAGATAAAATAGCAAATGAGGCGCGTAGCCTGCGGCACCAATTAAGTGGGCTGCATAACTGTTTGTTCGCATCCAACAAGCGCAGAAAGAATTGTTATTAAAAGCAAGTAAGGAATAATGATCAATTTTTTCCTTGGTATTATTTTGTTTTTAAGGATCAAAAGACGATTATAAATGAAGGGGCCGCTTTTGCACGGACATGGTACTGATGGTATGAGCCGTACACCATGTCGAAACTACATCATAGAGTCAGAGCTCAATACTTTAAATTACCTCTGATCACATTTTTTGGGGAGGAGTGTGGGTAGAGCTAGCGCTTGTCTAGCTAGACTATAATAACACTTACAAAGTCAGCCAACTATAAAAAATCAATCTTCTGTATCCATAATAGAAGCAAATAACTTTTATATTATATCGACAATTTGTTGCTAAAGGTAACGGTCTAAGTGTTTACGTCGAGTGACATACCTTGTCAGATCGATACGAGTATTTAGTCGATTGAACGTAAGTTGTAGTTAGCACCTCTCCTATGCATATACCGCCTTATTTTAAGCAATATTTACCAAATTTTGGACATTTTACTCCTATTAACTTAGCGGACATTCAAGACTGGTGATGACGTTTATCATTAAATTAGTCTCTTAAATAAATCGGTTGATATTGGACTTACCTACTCTCAGGTTGATAATCCCATACGCGTTTCGGTGAAATAACACTTAAACAGTGGTGGACAAAATATGTAGATTGTATAGAGGAACTTTCAATTCTACTTCAGATCGCATAAATTACGCAGTTTACGCAGTGTTTATTCCTTCCGGTGACATGTAGCCTGCGTAGCAGGCGTCGAAAGGGGTAGGGGCCTGCCACGCAGGCTAGGTGACATGTGGTTCCCTGAGCCAATTTATGGCCATTTCATCATGCACATTTTTCCAGTCAAAGCCTTATGATTAGAATCTTTCAAAAACGACCATCTCTTATAAGCGACGGTGACCACTCGAGGCGGTTTTATTAGTTTCTATTGTTTTCACTCTCTTGTAAGCGACCACTTGACGCATGGTGTGGTCTCTTTGTTTCGCTGTATGTACTATGCCACTTAGCGCATAGCCGGGGGGAGACTCCTCATATGAAAGGGATGGGGATGCTCGTCGTCTCGCTTAGGGGTGTAAATTTCGGATTTCGGTCTCACTTAGGGTGTTCCGGGCGAAACGCCATAATATTTAGCCGTGAAGGTCTCGTTTATGGTTCCCCTCGAAAAAATATGAAAGTCTGTGTTTTAACATGGTCTCTTTTAGGGGTCAAAAAAACTTGGGCCACGCCCAGGTCGGTCTCCTTTAGGGGTTTAATTCAAAATTTCTGAGGAACATCCCCACCCCTTTCATGAGTCTCCCCGGGGCGCATACAAGGCACTTTCAGTGACAACATGAAACTACGCCTATACGTAACTAAGAAATTGCGTACAATAAATTCTCTGCCATAAAAAAACAAAAAGAAGAGGTGCCGGAACCTCTCCTCGGAAGAGACCCTTTGTGGTTCGATTCTCGTGAGCGACCACCTTCCGTAAGCGACCACTGAATCTCCGCGTTTTGGAGTGTCGCTCTATACGCCAGGAGAACGGTTACGTATGTCCTTAGCCTGAATTTCAAACACGGTTGTTTCGCGTTTTAAAGAGTAGGCCTTGTCCCTGTCGGTATTTAACCCATCTTCATGCTGTTGGTCGCCATTTCATCTGTATTTTGTTGCTGTTTAAAGGCCATGTCGCTTGCCGGATTTTTGCTCTAACAGGCTAATTGCGGTGGTCATATTTCGAATTGGGTGACCTGTGCCCTTTCACACTTTATCACCATNGGTATTTAACCCATCTTCATGCTGTTTGTCGCCATTTCATCTGTATTTTGTTGCTGTTTAAAGGCCATGTCGCTTGCCGGATTTTTGCTCTAACAGGCTAATTGCGGTGGTCATATTTCGAATTGGGTGACCTGTGCCCTTTCACACTTTATCACCATTGGACTGGAACTGACTCGTGTCTCTGTATTGGACTCACGAATACGAACATTCAAATTTACAACCCACAGTCTCTTCAATGAAATAACACTTTTAAAGTGGTGGATAAAAAACATTGCGAGAATTGTTTGAGGATAACTAATGGGTACATTTCGCTGGTTTATGTTAATTATCAGCTTCTTCGGTTCAAACCACGCTGCACGTTCTCGGTTAATTGTTCTGACATCACCGTCATGCACGAATTAAAGCGAAGTGAATGTAAAGTGATGTTAAAGTATTAACAACCTCTTGAAAGACTTTCACCACAAGTACGGCCTTGCTGACCTTTATTTGTTTTGCTCTCCTGAAGATATCAGTTTTTTCGAGACGCCATACAAGTTCACGCGTTGCTAATTGTTTTCTTTTTTGTGGTCACGCGATCTCACCATTAGGGAAAATATATCTAAAATAACTTCATATTTATTCTTTAAATATTTTTTTGACGCTTATTGAAGCCCAAGGATCTGCCTAGTCATAGCGGCGACATTAACGATATCGCTTTAAATGACTTAAATATCGTTGTCAACTTGTATTCACGTTTTTGGGAGTCTTGCAGTTTTTATTATTATTTATGGATGATACTATTTAAAGGAATTATTGTGTAGAATTCATTTTCCCAAGTAAGAGCCAAAATTGCATAACAATGTCACGATTTTCTATCCGTAAATATTTTACGCATGACGACGCTTCGTTTTCGTTTCAGTGAATAGCCCGTGTTTGGTCAAAAACGAACTGAAAATTTTTTAATCTTTATCGCTCTTTTTGAAAGGATTAAAAATGAAAACATCAGATTTTCTTAAATACAAACAGCTAATATAACGGGACGGATATATCATGTACTTCCCAACGAAATAAGAACTTACGTCAAAGGTGAGTATATGTATTTGGGGGCAAGGGTGATTATTTCAGAGGAAGCTTTCTAACCTCATTTTTGACACCTTCTGGCTAAAGGCTCCAGTTATCAAGTAAAATCAGAGAGTGCTATGACTGTTGTAACTACATTGATTCTTATTTTTTATTTTCGGCAATTGTGCACAAGGCAATTAAGGCTAACCGGAAAAGGAAGTGACCGGAAACTGCTCGTTTTCACGTTAAATTGAGCTGGAACGTGATTGGTCGATGTTGAGTCACTCCACTGTTTACGGTGGAGACGCATGCGTGAAAAAATCTTTGCTTCCTCTTTGCCAGGATTGTATTAGATTTTGAATTGGAAGGCATATTATTTTAATGTTAAAGACGGTTTAGGATCTTCCTTTTTGTTTTGGAGCCAATCCCTCGTTGCTGACATGGAAGAAAGAAAGAATATTTCGCCCATCGATTGAACAGCAGCGAATTATCAATGCAAGACTGAGGCGCACCTGTGACTCAATTGAATGACCGGCTTTCGGTGTTCATCACCTTCCAGTTAAATGTTTTTGAAGACAGTAATTTACAAAGCATCATGAAGAAGCAGTCTATTCTTAAAAGCTATGGCACAGACTGAAAATCGAGGTAAGCTTTACTTTGTTGCCGAGATCTGTCGTTAACTTCGTTAAAGAGCCACTGTCATTCGAAGCTTTGTTTTTGTTGAAGTATTCCCGGTAAATCTTAGGCCCATGTTGTTGTAAATTTTAACACAGGAACTATTCTTTTTGTCTTCTTTGACCCTATAGTAAAAATCTTATTTGTTTTCTCTCTGCAACTAGGAAATTTCTGAATATTATGTCCTTGAGTTTACATAAGACTGTGAAGGTGAATCGAGATGTGTCGACCCCTTGCGATCTGCCTGGCTAGCAATATCGAAATTGGGCTTGTGTTGTCGCCTTTATTTTACGTATTTGTGACTACCCGTTCAGCTGACATAAACTTAAAAATCAAGTTTAAAAATGTTTTCTAAAGTTTCAGAAGATGTCAAGCCTTCCAGTGCACTTGAGAACGGTTTTGTTTTGCCTTGGGGACAACCAGCTGACCGACAAACGTCGACTGCTGCTTGCGATGTCACACCTGGAGAGTTTGTGTTAAGAACTTTATTCGCAGAATTCACTGTTCTCGCGGAAAAGAAGATCGAAACCGTTTTGACGGAGCCATTGGTGAGTTTGGGCTTTAGGCGATGTCTGCTTACGACCACGATCGGACACATTTGCTCTAGCTGTGTTAACTAATGTTTATAATTACTGACCTTTATTATCTGTGGTGTCCGATTTACGAATAATTGATCGCTGTTATAATGTGGAATCGGTTTACTTACAAAATGGAAGGTGTTTTGAATAAAATCTTTTATTGGCTTTGCTCCTTATGTCTCTGAATAATTACCACTGTGTGCAAAACAATAAGATGACCCAGTCTGAGAAAGATTTGAACCTTTTTATTGTTGATAGACGTCATCACAACTTTTCACGGCCGTCAATGAACAAGTCTGGTGCTGTAAAGTTGTAAAGGGCTAAAAAATGCGGTATCTTGAATACTTTTTTTTGGAAGAGTTCAGTAATCTCGTGACAAAATACAAACACAAATTATTTTTTTTGGCCATGTGTACACAGTGTTGGTAACTAGAGCATGACAAAGGTCTTTGGTCAGTCAACACGCTAGCTAGGTGTCTCTTCAACATGCATTCAGCTCATGCTAGAAATTGTCAACACAGTTTACTTATGAATGTAGTGAAAATTAACAGTCAGAAACATGAAAAAGAGATAGATTAAGATTTGAACAGTATAATTTTCTCAATCAAATGACAGCGTAACCTATTGAAAGATGTAGTATTAACTTTGAGATCACGTGTTGGCATCTTGTGATCTTTGATTAATGATTCTTGTTTGTACTTTGTATTGTTACATTGTTCTAATTGTTTGGCCGTGTGTGGCCCGATCTTCATAAATAATGTGGAATTTCTTGGTTGCTGCATTTTTTTATTTGCTCTTGCAAGTGATGCATGGTAAGTGTTTATTTTGCTGAAATTGGAGTTGGCTGTAAAAGCATTAAAATTTTGTGGTCTGGAGAGAAAACACTAAAAACATTTAAATATTCTAATATGTTATTGGTAAAATCCATTCTTAGGAAAATTTCAGATTCAAACTACTTAGATGCTGGTTTAAACTGAGAATGGATTTTACCCACAACATTAAGCGTATACATTTTTAGTATTTGGTTATTTACAAATTCAATTAAGTACAATGTACGTGTAGACCATGTTCTATTTTTAGTATTGCTTTGAAAAAAATCCTTTGACATTCTTTCATCTGTGCACGTTTTAGTCTTGAAAAAGTTAAATTCTTCATTAATTATCATAATTTAGAATTTTAAAGGGTGGAATTAAATTGCCTCATTCCTAGGCCTTAGATGTTATCCTTTCACAAGCTTTATGAAAGATGGTTGTGAAACAAAATGCATTAACGTATTACAGGTTAAACCTTTAAGGAACAAAGTTATTGTTGCTGGCAATTCTATTTATGACTGTAGTCTTCGGAAAAAAATCTGAAACCTGATGAGTCAGTGGGTTTATTAGTACTATTTCATTTATTTAAGTAAATTCAGATCCTCACTAATATTATGAGTACCAAATTCTCCTTATGAACGTAATTGGATGTTTAATTTGCTCGGTTAGCCTGAATAGACTATGTTCTAAAACTTTGATTCTTTTGCAATGCGTAGATAGTGCCAGGGAATTAACTTGATGGGTATTATTTTCTGAGTTTTGTTTTAAAGATGAAAATAATTCCATTGTGTTTACTAGGAAGCACCTTTTTTTATACACGTCAAAACAATTCTTTGCTTTGTATTGCATAGACTAATATAATAACTTGTTTCGTGACTGTATCCATAGCCTTGTCAGTCATTGTCAATTTAATATTGATCATGAAATAAATGGTTGATGTAACAAATCAATATTTGAAATGAAGGATAGAGAGAATAACCACATTATAACGATTGCGTTATATCTTTTTGTTATTTATTGTGGTTTCCAAGTGCATTTATATTACAGGGAAATTTAACTGTCGAAGTGCGTAAAACATTCAACATTTTAATACATTTTTTCTTCCTCTTCCTTCTTTGATACATATTATTAATATTGCACTTTTGGAAACGTTTGTACTCTTCCATTAAAGGTTTAGTCTTCAAGCTTTCCTTTCTAAAAACTTTGTATGTATGTACAAATTGCTATTGTAATTGATGAAGAAGCATATAAGGATTATGAAATTTATTTTATTTTTGTATCTTCACCTGCCTTATTTATCTTGCTATTTTAGTTGGAAGTATTTTTATTGTAGATCAGTGTAATAATACATAAGCTTTCGTTATGCAACAATGGATTTTTTTGATAATGGAAGTTCTTGTCTCCTTTCTAGGAAAGACCATTGTCTAAATCACTTCAAAGAGGAGAGGATGTTCAGTTTGATCAGGTAAATAAATTAAGTGTGTAATGTTTTTTACTAGTAATTAGACACTCAACACTGTATATGTGGCTTGCATTTTGGCTTGCATTTGTACCAGAATGACCCATTTGTCAATTTTTATCTACACATAAAATGTACTGTAAATACTGCACTGTATCACCCATTTTCATGCATTTAAATCCAATTTAAAGGAGTTGACAACTGAGAGTGCCTTTAGTGCCTGAGGTCAGCGGTCTTTGGCATGCGCATGCCCAGTAGCTGGCTACATTGATCATGTGATTCATTGGCATGTTCAGTTTTTTTGTGCCAGGTTCTGTCAGCCATTTTCTCCCCCCCGCTCTCCTTAGGCTTTGTTGGTTTTTTTCTCCACTGATGTTTTCAGTGTGAAGGGTGCCTGTTCCTTTCCTTTCGTGTGGGGGCTCATGGCTGGGTTGCGCTGTTGTGCCAGTCATGGGGGCATTATTTCAATCTAGGGGCTGGCTGCCAATAGTGGAAGTCCCTGGATACTCCAGGCACCCAACCTCCATTTTAGCGATGCAGTTGTTAAATAACAAGAAACAAACAAAATGTATTGACGCTAAAGTAGTAGTATCAGAGTAGTAGTAATGGGGTGTAATAGTGGACACAGTGATAGTTACCTATGGTCGTACAGTGGAACAATGGCACAGTGTCACAGTGGTCGTAAAATATGGTGGGACAGTGGAACAGTGGTGCATTGTAACAGTGATAGTATCGAGAGAGGTGGAATAGTGGCACAAATTGTCACAGTGATATTGAAGTGTGGTGGAACAGTGGGACAGTGGCACATAGGTTCTTTGTAGTTATGAACTGAATTGATGGTGTATTTATTAGATAAACATTAACAAATTGGTGATCCCGGTTAACACCAAATAATGGCAAGCCGTATTGTTACTGGATCCTTTGTCAACAGAGGTGACCCATTCCTCTCTCATCAGAGTGTTACCTGGATAATGTTCAGAAATATCTGACTCCCAATTGTCTTTCAAAAGAATAGGTCCAACTCTTCAACGTTCTTCTTGTCCCCACTCAGATGTACAAATGTACACATAAAGCAGAGATGCCAATCTTTGGAGATCTTAAATCTGGAGACTCCTTTTTTTTCACTACCCCCCTGGAATTTCAATGCCCCCCCACCATGGCAACTAAAATGGTCACAACTTGTAGGGTTGTATATAATTCTCTTCTGATTGGTGTCTTGACTGATTGGTATATTTCAGCTGCTAAGTTCACTGCACATTGTCGCAGAATACAGTTTGCCTTCTTTGCTTAAAACCTTGTTCAAGTGGTACGAGAAACAGGTACGTCAAAAAAAATGCTTGATTGTTAACATCTTTTGATTCTGCAAAAATAATTATCTGTTCCCAGCCTGGGAGGGACACTGAAAAATCCTGAGGGGCAGGGGGAGGGGTCTCAAAGAACCAAATTTCCAAAGAAACTAACATGCAGAACTAATGAGGGTGGAGTGGGTACGGCTCAAACCAAAAGAACCTCTGTGTGGGTGGAGTATGGATATTTTCTGGAGCAGCAAATTGTTGAATTATTGTTGTTGTTCACTGACTGGCATACTAAATGTGTACCTTTTGTGTTTTTGTTCCTTAGCAAAACAGAACTGGTGAGGCAGATTTACCAGATGGACACAAAGGCAAAATCAACATCACAAAACCAAAAGGGTATGGTTCATGAAGTTGTTGTTAGAAACTAACAGCAATTGTTTCTCATTATTTAGTAAACAACATTGTGATTAGTGGTTAGGATATCTCTAATTGCATGTATATTAATGCTTTGTACAAGTTTCCCCTACATATACATGTACATTGAATTGTGAAAACTGAAGGTGTGTGCGGTGTTTGCAATATGGTGGAATTACATGCAAAATCCACGCAAAAAACTCAGGCATAAATTTTTACGTGACGTCTTACACGCAGCTTGTTATAAATGCATGCAAATTGCTTGTATTTCTTTACAACAGCTAATGGCAGAAGCCAATGATGGCTTATGAAAAATTAGAAACCAACATTGTGGAAAAAACTTCTTTTTGCGGTGAAAAAGAAAACAACTTACTATACATTTTGTGTTGTCAACTTTCTCTTACTACGAATGTCATGTTTTGTAAATAATAATAATAATAATAATCAACAATTCACGTTGTGTATAAATTCCTTGGCTGTTGGCTGAAGCCAGGGATTTCCCTACTTTACTTTTACTTAGATGCATGGGTTGTTGTTACTTATTTGTTTACTAAAAGTCATGCCATGCCCTTGTACAATCTTTTTATGTGATAGGTAATGAAATAGTCGATCTGTTGTACAAGTCATGTGTTCACATCACTGTAGGAAAGGTTTTGAACTCCAATGCTGAATACGACAAGTTGTTACTAATAAATATTTATTATTTATAACATTACTTTATTTTACATAATTTGATGTTATCTATTTGCTGTTATAGTGGCAGTGAATCGCCCAAGCTTCAGAGTAAATTTCATTTTGTCAAAGACCACCTCACAGAAAGACGAGATGTAAGATCCATTGTTTGTAAATCCCTAAGTTTATTTTGATTTTATTTATTTATATCAGTGAAAATTAACGTGCTTGTACATTATGTACTGATCCTTTGCTTTTGTTGTCAATGTTATTCACAGCTGGCAGTGGACTTCTTGTTTTGCTTAGTTCTCATTGAGGTTTTGAAACAGGTAAATAAATGAAATACTCTGTACTATAAGTGTTATTGAAGTTGTATTATTAAACGTTTTTCTAATTTTAGCAAGAAATCAAAAAGGCTGCATTGACATTTGAAGTTGGCAGCAATCAGCAAGCATAAGGCTAGAGGATGACACATTTGCAACTGACTAATTGCCATATCATTGAAATAAAAATTAGCATTGTTATTTGAATAAGTATTCAAGTTAATTATTTTTTCACAGATTATAGCATTTTTTTTAAAATTGATAATGAAGTAAATTATGGATTATGCTATTGGATGTAATTTGTAATCAATAAGTTTTTCTATAGCATACTGAGTGTATGACAAGGTGTCTATATAGCCCAGGGCTAGTGAAGCAACCCATCAGCCAGCATAAATTTATTATGATTTGTCTAACGGGCAATTGCAAGCAGTTGCATTTACTGAGATTATGTTAGTGAAAAGAGGTTTTATAAGTAGGTTGAGTATGATCATCTGGGTGAACATAGTCATGAGTAGGACTGTTGTTGACAGGGACTTACATTTCAAAAACCTGCGCGGTAGTCATCTTCAGAGTCTAAGTGAGTTGTATCACGTCAGTTGATGTTATTAATCTCTGGTTATTGACCTGATTGGTCAATTAAATCGTGATGTTATTGGTTGTTTGTCAGTTAAGCCGTGATGTTTGATACGTTTGTTAGGTCCACACAAATGCTGCAGGTTAGTACACTTCAGTAACAGTTTCCCTGAAGGTCGAGATACAATTGGAATTTTCATCTTACTTTGGCATGCCACGTCAGAAGCCTTGTTGATACTGAGTGTATTATTACAGTGCTTCACGTTTATGCATAAATGTTACACATGTTAAGGTTTCAGAATGAGCTAATTATACTTTGCATACACGCAGTGACCAGCAGCACTGCACAGATGCATGGATTTGTATTCGCTGTTAACCTGTTTGATGTTATTTTTTTCCAGTTGCCTGTCCACCCAGTCAATGATGAGTTTATTCAATACATTTTATCACTGGCTTTTAAGCATTTTAAGCAAAGGGACAGTTATGCTTCATCCCCTGCTGCTACCAATGGGGAATATGTTGCTGCACTGTATGCTGAGGTTTTGGGTACCTTGGCCCATGCTTGCTTCCTTCCTGTTCGCAAACGATTCACTGCTGAGTTCAAAGAGCATCAGAATAATCCTTCCTCATTTGTGAATATTATTTATGGAATGAAATATTTAAGAATTAAGGTATGTAGACCTTGTTGAATTGATGTGGTCTATGAGTGCTATAAATTCAGGTGCTTGTGTCTTTAAAATTGTTACCTTTTGGAAATCAATCAATCAATCAATCAATCAATCAATCAATCCAATCAATGATTAAACAAGGATAAATTAATGTTGTTTACATATTAAATTAAATTAATTTTGTCTATTATAATTGTTATTTTCAGTTATTTCCAGTTGAAGAACTGGAAGAGTCATTCAATTTTATGCAGGTGGGTAAGAAATGTAATAATTATTATTTTGATCGATGAATACTGTATATGTTAGCATTGTTAACTGTATGAAGAACTCAACTTTGAGCCACGACAATTTACTATTTGTTCTAGTGTCTCATGTTTAGCTTTTGGATTTTGCATTTTCCCCCACTCCTCCCTCCCTTTATTTTCCACTCATTAGTTGTGTGACTTTTCCCTTGATTAGTCAAGAGGTGTCTGTTTCTACTGGCTTAGGGGTGCTTGGCTGGGAGGTTCTGATTTACCAAGTCAGAAGGTTGTAACTCTACTCTTGGGGCTGACTGGTGCAAAGTGGAAGCCCAGTTGGCTTGCATCCCGCATGCACACACCTTCACTAACCGTTGTAGTTGTTAACTAAGATTTACTGGTAAATAGTACTATGCAAATTTCTGCCAAAGAAGTCTTATTTAAGTGGTAACAGAAAAGGATTTCATCCAGAGTTGCAAAAATGACAAGGGCAAAATAATAATCGCACTTTAACTTGGTCTAGGAATGGAGGGGTTAAGGATGTTTTTAAAAGTAGTAAGTATTATTATGAACGATGACATCTTGTCTTTTCAGGAGTGTGCTTCCCTGTTCATAGATACAAGAGACAAGGAAGTGAAGCATGCTTTTGCATTGATGTTTGTGGAGATCCTACTCCCTGTTGCAGCTGGCGCCAACAGAGAGCTGAATGTCCCTGCTCTGAAGACCTTTGTGGACATGATGTATCATCATACATTTGATCTCACAAAAAAGACCAGGCATAGCCAGGTACATTGTATTATTGGTTGGTGTTTAATAGCCCCCTAAATGACTGCATGGTTATATTAGAATAAACTGAAGTTCCACCTGTTCCTCCTGTTCCACCTGTTCCACATGTCCCTCCTGTTCCACATATTCCTCTTGTTCAACCTCTTCCAGCTCTTCCACTTGTTTCACCTGTTCCACTTGTTCCTCCTGTTCCACCTGTTCCTCCTGTTCCACCTATTCCATCTGTTCCTCCTGTTCCACCTGTTCCTCTTGTTCCATCTGTTCCTCCTGTTCCACCAGTTCCAACTGTTCCACCTGTTCGTCCTGTTCCACCTGTTCCACTTGTTCCACCTGTTCCACCTGTACCAACTGTACCAACTGTTCCACCTGTACCAACTGTACCAACTGTTCCACCTGTACCAACTGTTCCACCTGTACCAACTGTACCAACTGTTCCACCTGTACCAACTGTTCCACCTGTACCAACTGTACCAACTGTTCCACCTGTACCAACTGTACCAACTGTTCCACCTGTACCAACTGTACCAACTGTTCCACCTGTACCAACTGTACCAACTGTTCCACCTGTACCAACTGTACCAACTGTTCCACCTGTACCAACTGTACCAACTGTTCCACCTGTACCAACTGTACCAACTGTTCCACCTGTACCAACTGTACCAACTGTTCCACCTGTACCAACTGTACCAACTGTTCCACCTGTACCAACTGTACCAACTGTTCCACCTGTACCAACTGTACCAACTGTTCCACCTGTACCAACTGTACCAACTGTTCCACCTGTACCAACTGTACCAACTGTTCCACCTGTACCAACTGTACCAACTGTTCCACCTGTACCAACTGTACCAACTGTTCCACCTGTACCAACTGTACCAACTGTTCCACCTGTACCAACTGTACCAACTGTTCCACCTGTACCAACTGTACCAACTGTTCCACCTGTACCAACTGTACCAACTGTTCCACCTGTACCAACTGTACCAACTGTTCCACCTGTACCAACTGTACCAACTGTTCCACCTGTACCAACTGTACCAACTGTTCCACCTGTACCAACTGTACCAACTGTTCCACCTGTACCAACTGTACCAACTGTTCCACCTGTACCAACTGTTCCACCTGTTCCACCTGTACCAACTGTTCCACCTGTTCCTCCTGTTCCACCTGTTCCACCTGTTCCACCTGTTCCAACTGTACCAACTGTTCCACCTGTTCCTCCTGTTCCTCCTGTTCCACCTGTTCCTCCTGTTCCACCTGTTCCACCTGTACCAACTGTTCCACCTGTTCCTCCTGTTCCTCCTGTTCCACCTGACCAACTGTTCCACCTGTACCAACTGTTCCACCTGTTCCACCTGTACCAACTGTTCCACCTGTTCCTCCTGTTCCACCTGTTCCACCTGACCAACTGTTCCACCTGACCAACTGTTCCACCTGTACCAACTGTACCAACTGTTCCACCTGTACCAACTGTTCCACCTGTTCCACCTGTACCAACTGTTCCACCTGTTTCTCCTGTTCCACCTGTTCCACCTGTTCCACCTGTTCCAACTGTACCAACTGTTCCACCTGTTCCTCCTGTTCCTCCTGTTCCACCTGTTCCTCCTGTTCCACCTGTTCCACCTGTACCAACTGTTCCACCTGTTCCTCCTGTTCCTCCTGTTCCACCTGACCAACTGTTCCACCTGTACCAACTGTTCCACCTGTTCCACCTGTACCAACTGTTCCACCTGTTCCTCCTGTTCCACCTGTTCCACCTGACCAACTGTTCCACCTGACCAACTGTTCCACCTGTACCAACTGTTCCACCTGTTCCTCCTGTTCCACCTGTTCGTCCTATTCCTGTTCCACTTTTTGCAACTGTTCCGCCTGTTCCACTTGTTCCACCCGTTCCACCTTTTTCACTTGTTCCACCTGTTGCTCCTGTCCCTCGTGTTGCACCTGTTGCACGTCTTCCTCGTGTTCCTCATGTGCCACCTCTTCCACCTGTTCCTCCTGTTCCACCTGTTCGTCCTATTCCGCCTGCTGCTTCTGTACCACCTGTTCCTCATGTTTCACGAGTTTCTTTTATTCCTCCTGTTCGACCTGTTCTACCTTTTTCCCCTGTTCCTCCTGTTCCACCGGTTCCCACTGTTCGACCTGTTCCCCCTGTTTTACCTGTTCCTCTTGTTCCCCCTTTTCCTCTTGAAACACCTGTTCTGCCTGTTCCACCTATTTCTGCTGTCCCATTCGTCCTTTTCCACCTGTTTTTCCTCAGACTGCAAAACAGTCCGTATTTTTGCGTATTCAAGTACGCGCGAGCAGTCAAAGGCTGAAAACAAAGAGCGAGACTGGGGAGAGACGCTAAAAATACGGACTGTCCGTTTTGCATACGTTATATTTGTTCGAATTCCCCGCTTCTCCCAGCCACGGGCAATTCCCATTGGCTAAATTTCGATGCAAGCTGTCACCAAGCTGTCAAGTAATGTTTTCAACAAGTCATTCGCGATATTCCCTACCGAGATGAATTGTTAAAGCTTTCGCCGTAAAATGACGGATCGGCCGGATATGCTCGCAAGAATTGGGATTTGTTTTAAAATCGGAGCAGAGGGAAGCTTGGAGTTACTGCTCAGGGGAAAGGATGTTTTCTGTGTTCTACCAACAGGATTTGACAAAAGCCTCATTTATCAGATGTGGTTCATACAAAGAGTTCGTCAAGTTCTGTTCAACGGCAGACCGTCATTGTTATCTTGCCTGGCTAAAAAAGGGGGATCGGTAGGAAACACACGACTTTCACCTCATGCAAAAATGCTGCTTGTTCCAATGAATTGTTTTCTCTGTCGAGTAGATTATGCTTTGGAGGAAAACG
This sequence comes from Porites evermanni, assembly GCA_942486025.1. Lineage (NCBI taxonomy): Eukaryota > Metazoa > Cnidaria > Anthozoa > Scleractinia > Poritidae > Porites > Porites evermanni. The sequence continues at coordinate 77,376 of CALNXI010000560.1, read as the reverse complement.
TTTTGACTGAGCAATTGTGAATTTTGGCCGCTTATTAAATATATGTCATACTGACAGGTCGTGACACGCATATTGATTTTCTCTGGTCGGCATGATTTGCCCTCTGATGCAAGAGCATTTTCTTTCTTGGCCCCTTTAGAAATGTAAAGCTCTTCATTGCGGCTGATTAAGGGTTTTAGGTTGTTTCATTTCTCCAAAATGCCTCCTGGATTTGAATAATTTTAAGCGATCTTCTTTGTGTCCGTGAATGTGACTATTTCCTGCAATGTTTTGTCACGCTGGGCCCAGCTCGTTAGCGTTTTTAGCAGGATTTTAAATTCTCACAGATAGTGATTTACAGAGCTAAATCACCAAGACGTGGATTGGAATAAGGGGATTTACTCATTCTTTTCAATCGCAATAATTGTTCATTGTCAGTTGGCAGGGAAAGTTCTTCTCTAATTTGCGAAAGCATCGCTGTGCAGTTTCCCGGGGCAGTTTCTAACCTTTGTTCCGCACGAGGAGAAAACTCTTGTGGAGAAAGATTCTCCTTCCTTGAGGACAACGAACTTTTCGTTTTTTTATAGGTTGGCCCACTTTGGTAACGTTTCTCCTTTGCTGGTAGGCGCAGCAAACACATTTTCCGAGCATATCCATCCACTCGTAAAATTGCCGAACTGTGTTTTGAAACAACAGCCGCACATTCTACAATTTATCCGAAGCGCTTGGCACTTTCGGCTTTCTCCCTCTTCGAGGAGCAGGCAGGCTTTGTTGTTGTACGGCCACTTCCACTCATTTTTGATCCCCCACTATATATACTACATTTCACAGAGAAGCAACGCCAAAAAATGCTTTAGAATTAACGGATTAGAGCGTCAAGATTCGAAGCCAAGTGCAGACAATAACACGCGGTATTCTCCCTCGAAATCAATCTCCGAGTGTATCAATTTCATAAAGAGGGCGGGGTTGTGAACAGATTTTTGACAGCTCGACGACATTTTTGAACCCCCTGGTCGGAACGAACTCATTGTATGGAAAACGGACAGTCGGTTTTTTCTCTCTCGCCTCACACGCCCTACGGGCGTGTGCGCGCGCATGAGACTCTTACGCCACGCGTTACCGATTTCTTTACTGATTTTGAGGAAAAAACCGACTGTTTTGCAGTCTAGTTTTTCCTTTTTCACCTGTGTCTCCTGTTCCACCTTTTTTACTTATTCCTCCTGTTCCACCTGTTCCTCATGTTCTACATGTTCGGAATTATGGTTGCAATGCCCTTGCTGTTTATGAGAGCTGTACTGTAAATAAAAGTTGAGTTATATTATAGCTGCACATTAATATAAGTTTTAGTTCCATTTAATTTTTTTTCTTTTGTTTGCAGCTTATGTACCCACTTGTTACTGTGTTACTCTGTGTCAGTCAGAAAGCTTTTTTCCTTAGTAGCTGGCCAAGTTTCCTTAGTATGTGTCTGGGAACTCTAAAGGTAACTATATACCTAGCCCTGAAAAAAAGAAACAGTTCGTTTAAATATATTTAAAGTACAGAGTAATGATGTTGCAGTAAATATTGTTTAGAAAATCTGCTTAAATTGTGAATCTTAAAAATATACATAGTCTGTTGACTGACAAAAAAAAAATGTAATAAAAGCAGAAAAGAAACACGAATATCGTTTCCCTACAGTTTTACGTTTTTCATCGTTACCTCACAAATATGTCTAATCACACCATTCATCATGTATGTGTAAGTATGGTAATCCATTAGTTCCTAGTATCAGAAAGAACTTCAGCAACTCAGTACAGTAGGCATCCAGCTACCCTGTGAGGTGTATGTAATGTTGATGCTTAGATTGGTCAAGATCAATCCTGCTGGGAGCAGCATTTGTAGTTGTTTGGCAGGCATAAGAGTCTCTTTCACAGGTTTTACAGTCAAAGTTAGACTGTGGAATAGAGGCTTAAATCAGCTTTGTGCTTGCTGTGTTCAGGGTTCGTAGAGGTCATGGAAAACCCGGAAAGTCATGGAATTTAAGCAGTTCATTTTCCAGCCCTGGAAGGTCTTGGAAAATTAAAGTTTTGTTTGGTACATAGATAAGTTACTATAGATGACAAGGCAATGACAATGTAAGATAAAGAGGAGTACTTAACCAGCGCAAACGGCACAAAGTGTGGTTGACACCAGAGTTGTGTCTGTTGAACTGTTCAAAGTCCAAAAATACGCCAAGAAAAGGAAAGTTAAAGTGACAGCTAAACCTAAGGTCCTGGAAAACGTAAAAAGGTCTTGTAAAAAGTCATGGAATTTGAAGAGCCCAAAAGAGTATGAAGCCTGTGTGTTGTCTTCAACTGTTGGTTCTGCTTCTCCTTGCCCCTCCATAATTCCTTTTTGATCAGCCCCTAGCTGTGGAAGCAGTGCCTGTGAGATTGAATCCTTGCTTGCAGGTGTCCTAGAAGGGTAGTGTTGGGTGGCCTGCAGGGTGGTGTCCTGTGGCCAGTTCTCTTTTTACGGTAATGCTTTATGTCCTTGTTAGGTCTTTAAACAGTAGGGTAGAGCTGATTGCCCTCTGAAAGGTTATCGTTTCCCATAAATTCAAAAAATGATGATTGCTTATTTTTTAATATGATACCTTAGTAGCATTTATGGGGATGTATCGCGTAACAACTTTTCTTTTTGTAGGGTTTACATGGTCAGAATTAAAGGTGAAAGTAACACAGCAACCGTGAGGTACATGTATTGATTAATCATTTTAATTGCCAATAATTATTTCATGTAAATCTACTCATTTCCTGTCTATAAGTGTTAATTAGCTAAACTAATGTATTCAATTTGTTTTTGTTCTCTTTCTTTGTTAAGTCGTTTGAGAAGTATCACTGATGTCCTGTTTCCTCGCGGATCACGAGCCGTTGTTCCCAGGGAAGCTCCGTTAAACTACTTTGTGAAGATCATCCAGTTTATAGCCCAGGTGAGTAAACGCTATCTAATCATACAAATCGGGATGATCAGATAATCCCCAAACTGTAATCCATATGTTTCCTATGGCACTGGTGAGGAGAATTTGTTTAATAATCAATAATTATTCTTTACTTGATGATCAGGCAATTCTTTTACAGTGTTTTTTTTTGTTTTAAATTATTACTAAAAGTTGTATCCGATTTTCATTTTCAGGAAAAGCTAGACTTTGCTATGAATGACATCATCTTTGACTTGCTCAGTGTTGGAAGAAACTCTCGGCAGATAAGTCCTGAGGTGTGATCAGTGATACACCTGAATTACTTCGTCTATTAACAGTACATGCATTTTTAATCTGAACAATTATAGTTTACTCATGATACATTCCTATCATTTATTTTAGGTGCATTTTATGGAGAATTATTTTTTATAGTGGTTCTCTGTTTTTATTTTCAGAGAATGAACATTGGTCTTCGGGCATTTTTTGTCATCGCTGATAGTCTGCAAAGAAAGGTATGAAACGATCTTGGTCTCAAATGTGCCTGTAACAAGGCATTAAATTTACAAACGCTATAACCTCCGATGCCCGCCTCCTCGGTAGATTAGAAACCGAGGTGGCTGCCCAGAAAGCGCTTGATCGTGGTAATCTTACAAAGAAATAGAGTACTGTAAACAGTATGCCTTCATAAGAACTATTTTTAACACCAGCTCCAATCAGATGCTGCGTAGCATTATAGTTTTCCATGTATTCGAGTGTAGAGATGTTTTTTTTTGAAGGGTGGAGAGCCTCCTGCCATGCCAACAAGCACTACTCCTCTACCCTCGGGAAGTACGGTGAGAGTAAAGCGAGTGGCCTCCATGAAAAATCTTACTGAAAGCGAGGCAAGCAGTATTGGACTGGCAAACTACTATCACAGGTACTGTTGTTTAAGCCTTTACGCCCTGTGAGTGATCACAATGAAATTTCTTCTTGTAATACTGTAAATCCTTTATTGAGCCCCCCTCTCATACACCCCTCCCCCTTTTTCAGGGGAAGAAAGTTAATAAGCCCCCCCTCCCCTCCCCTAATTATTCTTCCCTAGTAAATGAGAGACTGTATTGTAAAACTTTGTGTGGACTGATCCGGGATGGTTTATTTACCAACTGAAAGTTCGTCTCTTTTGGAGTATACGTGAAAAAACCTTACGTCATTCTCGTCCTCGTTGTCGTTCTGATCAGTCCTCGAATCTAAAGGTCTCTAATCCTTCGTCGTGGATAACTAATACAAAGGATGTTAAACGTGAGTACGTCTTTCCATTCACAGCATCATGAGGGCATTGGACAGCATCATAAGAGCCTTAGATATCCAGGTTGGAAAGCCCATGATGATGACGAACTCACATTGTTCGCAAAAGGAGCAGGAAGAATTTTCTGCGTTAGTATTAACTTTAAAGTGCATTAACTCCAACGTGTTAAAAATCAAGCATTTTCATTTTGTAAAATCCTGTAAAAAGCATACTTTCAAATGTTTTCAATGCGAGTCTTTTTTTGGAGAGTTTTCATGAACATCACGTGAAAGTTCCTCTTAGTAGTTGACGGCGTCACGATTGAATCGATTTTAACCATTACGTTTGCATTTTAAGTTTTTGGGCTGAAAGAGTCAGTGAAATTGTTCACATCATATCTGAGGCTTATTTTTCTCTCTTTTTGTCATCAAATTTTGTACCATAATTCAGTCTAACTGAATGTCTGCTATTTCTTATTTTTTTTGCAGGGGTGAGAGAAAACCAAAGGTTGATCCTAAAATAGAACTTTTTAGGACATGCATTGCTGCAATCCCAAGGTGTTAATTCTTAATTATAATAGTTGAAAGTGTAAAAATAAAAATAAAATTGGAAACATTCACTTTTCGTGGAATGTTGGCTTTAGAATGTCTTTGAACTTTGGTTTTCTTTTCAAACGTTTTTATGCTGGAAACTTTGAACTGAAAATATCAATTGTCGAATGAAAGCATTCCGAGAACAAATTGAAAAGCTTCCACGTGTCAATCTTATTCATAGCTCTTTTCTTTGAAGGTGTATTCCGGAAGGCATGACGAAAGTGGAAATTGTGGATGTTCTTTCCCGTCTAACTGTTCACAGGGATGAAGAACTGCGAGGGTAAGAGTTTCATTGTAATTTAAGTTTCACTTTAGTTTCTCGTGACACTAGTTTTTCTTTGAGCTACTAATCGAGGAATGTTCCAAAGAACTTAAAAGTGTGCATTTCAGATGGAAATAAGGCTTTTATGTGTCGCATTAATTAAGGGTTGTAAGATTTGCTTTAATTTATCGGTATTTTATTTTTGTTAGGAATTTTGTTTGTTTGGGTTTTCTTCTGATTGGTCGAGAAGTGTTTCTTTTTAAACCATTCATCATTACGATCTTGGCACTTCGATTAAACTCAGCGAAAAGCTACTTTCTGATTACATGACAACCAAGCCAGCCTGGTTAGCCGGGATCACGGCGAACCGGGTTGAAAAAAGTTTGCCATGTAATAACGCTCGCCGGCAACAGGACAGCGGGGAACACAATGCCCATGCGCATTGCTTCCAGTCTCTCTGTAAACATGGCTGCTTCAGGATTGCTTGTCTAATGTAATGCCAGGATAAAAGTGACCTCGGCAAACCGGGCCAGCCCGGCAAACGGGGCTAGCCCGGGTTGTGTAATCCGGCAGCCCCTTAAAGCCTTTGCTTTTTGCGCTTTTGTAGGTTGGCCCTGTCAGCTCTTCAATCTCTTGTACTTAATTTTCCGGACTGGAGGGAGACCGCCATTCTAGGTACGTTTATGCACAGCATGTTAATTTTGTTATTCGTAATTAAATGCCAGTTGCATGTTATCTGTGAATTATATCTGTTTTTCCCTTTGTTTTCATTGCGAAGTGGATCTCTTTTTGGTCAAGAAGATTGAATCTTTGTTTCTTACTCGTTAACACTGAATTCATGACGAGAAATCCTTGAAGGGCGTTTGACTGTTGAATTCTAATCGCTAACTGCGTTTCCTTTTGATTCATCCCATATCCAGATACTCTGTGGTCTAAACCCACCAAGAGCCCGCTCTGATATAACGTTTGAACTTGGGGTCATTATACATTTCTGGGAAACTGCCCACCTACCCCTCCCTACGGTTGCCTAGATATCGGATAAAATCTTCTTTCTAATTAAGTGAAATGTCAAAAACAAATGTTAACTTAAGATTCGTTACTTCTTGTAGGTTTTATCAATGTTATTCAGCGTGAGATTCAAGACAACTTGCCGTCGCTGCTGGACGGTGCAATGCGCATGTTGCTTCAGCTGTTAGGTCATTGGAAGACTGCTCTCTCCGCTGGTCACGGAGATTTAAAGGTGGGTAACGGCTACGAATTTTGTTTTTGTTTCCTGCGAAGGTAGCCGAGGGTTATGCTTGTAGCAGTCCCCAGTCGCCTTTGTTAAGGCAACAAAGATATCAGTGCGTTGTAGATATCTAAGATGATCACGGCGGCTGTCGGTCAGAGTTCGCGGGTAGACTTTTGGCGGGAAACAGGTTCACTGTTAAAGGTCAGGTGACCTCAAAGTCGCCAATGGTGGCGCGTGCTATTGGGGCAAAAAATCCTAGGTCGCACACAACCTTTTTCCTATCTCACAGGCATTGACGGTGCTCCATTACGACAATTGCTTTCGTTTTGTTTCAGTCTGGACAAGATATACAGTTGGAACTCTCCGCTCATAGCCTGCCAAATGAGAAAGAAGTTGACAGAATAACAGTCTTGCACAGCGTGGAAGGCTTCTCGCTTGTAATGCTTTGCAGGTACATTTACTGACCAGTATAATTTATAGTTACAAGAATAAGAAAAACAACAGGAATAAGCAGAACAACACGCCAATTTCTAGGCGTGACTGAAATGGCGTAGGGGTTTGTTTATCTTAAGCCAGCAGCTAAGGATTTGCTTCGAGCGCGCACTCCTTCACATGATAATCCATAACAATTGCTTATCGTATTTGCGTTTCATTGCAGTATACATCCCATGATAAGAAAGCTGGCCTTTCTTGTCTTGAAGGAAGTTCGAACTTTATGCAGTTTAATGGATCTTAGTGAGAAGGTAGAAGAGACTGTTGCTTGATATTTAACTATTTTGCGTTGTACTTCATGATGTTATCACTCTGACCCCTGTCGTTCATACGTTGGAAAGCGCTATCTACCAGATAAATCACTATCCAGTGGCTAAAGGTGACATTACTCGAGACGATTCGCAGGGACGATTTTTTGCGCAACACAGCGTTGCAACATTGTTACGATATTGTTTCGAATGGTTGCAACGTTATTCCAACATTGCAACGCTGTGTTTTGCTAAAAACCCCTATACGTTTCCTATAAAAGTAGCTAGCGAGAAGGTGTTGAAGTATCAACTCATTGTATCTTGTGTGATCATCTTCCTTCGTCTCATCACCAATCTGTGTTATAAAGCACTGATATCACGAGGAGAATTTTGATACTGATCACTCTTGGGGCTTAAAGGGTTAAATTGGTGTCCGACCTACAATGATCTTTGTACATAAAGTTAACTTAGTTAACTTTGGTGAAACCCGAGAGAGTCGTTCATGGTCGTACTGTTTTTTGCAGGAAAAAACTGAGAAACTTGTGCTTGATGTCATAGATCAGGTGTTTCCAACCGTTCTTGAGAAAGTTCTTCATTCCATACCACAAAGTGAGAAGGTATGATACTCACTCTGGTCTGGGTAATAAAATAGTTCTAACTTTTGAATCTGTGGACCAAATCGTGTGGATTCAAATGAAACGTCTTCTGAGTACTTTTTGTCATGGTACTACTTGTGACCATTCAAAAGTAAAGCAATGGACATAACGTTCCGCCTTGCGATGCTGTTTATTATACTTGACAAGGCAGAGTTTGGATGAAATCCGATGTTTAGCCTTTGAGGTAAAACATCTCACATGCAGTAATTTGTATGAAGCGAACTGCTTTTCTGCGCTTTATATTTTGTTGAGTTTTGCCTCTAGGCCCTCTGGTGTGAAACGATTCAGTTCCTGCACCTTAAGTAATTGATAAATTCTCTTGTTAGCTTTTCACAGGACCTCTAGGTAATGTCGACATCTTAACCGTGAATGAACGTCTGACCGGGAACATGGACAAGGAGACTGGAGAACAGCTGAACGTGGGTTTACACAGTACTTTCTGGTCAGCGCTCATGGCAGGTCTACTAAACAAGTGGTACCTCCCAGAACTATGCCCGTCTGCTTTACAATATAGTTGGCCTAACGTCTTCAATCGTCTAATCACCGTGTATTCGTTTATTGATCCAGGGTATGCGCACGCTACTTCTGTTTTTACGTTTTGTAATACAATTTAAATGCATTTAAATTCAATTTAAAGGAGTTAACAACTAAGAGCGCCTTAAGTGCCAGAGGTCAGCGTTCTTTTGGCATGCGCATGCCCAGTAGCTCGCTACATCGGTCATGTGATTCATTGGGCGCGTTCAGGTTTCCTTCTTGCCTTTTCAGCCGATGAGGTTCTTTCAGCTATTTTCTCTCCCCCCCTCCTCTCCCTAGGCTTCGTTGTTGTTGTAGCTTTTGTTTTTCTCCACTGATGTTTTCCAGTGTGACGGATGGGATCCTCGACCTTTCCTTTTGTGTGGGGCTCACGGCTGGGTAGTGCTGTTGTGCCAGTCATGAGGGCATTATTTCAGTCTAGAGGCTGGCTGCCAATAGTGGAAGCCCCTGGATACTCCAGGCACCCGACCTCCATTTTAGCGATGCAGTTGTTAATCTCCCCAAACGGTCACCTCCCCACATCGGTCACTTTCTTCTGTCCCCAAGGTGGCCTTTGAGGAGAGATTCAATTCTAGTTAAGGGGATAAATCGTGCTACTGTACATGTAGGTAATTTAAGAACTTACTGAAAGATAATAAAGTTCACTGAAATGTCAAATGCGTACTGAAATGCAGCGCAAAACAGATACAGAAAAGCCAAAAGGTGGCACCGTTGGGCGAAACTGGCAAAGATTAAAACGGATTGCGTTCAGGTAGACTTGAAAAATAGCGACACGACTTTCTTCAAGTTTGTATGAAAATGTGATATAAAGTGCTTGGAAATCACGTCTTGTTTAAGTGTTACGTGGCCGTGATTTTTAAATTAAAAAAACATTTTCCCCACCCAATTTGTAGTTTAAAGCTCGTTATTGACCAAAATAAGCAAAATAATCGAAAATGCTGTGATCTAGCCACTTTAAAGCTATCAAAGTTCCTTTGCAGTGGTGCTAAACAACTTCTTCTTATTTGCAGTGCTTCTGGAATAGATTCTATTACCAGCCTTTCGTCAGTTTACAGCAGAGGTTCAACGAAGAAAACCATGAACTTGAACCATGTTTGTCTGTGGAGAAATTATCTCATCTTTGCCTGTTGTGCTTATCCTCGGTCTCCGCCATTGAGGAGTGATTCCTCAGAGCAGGATGGGGGGTGAGTAGTTCACCGTTATTTTTATTACCACATGGTGAAGTTCTTGTCGGTAGGATGAGCTGTCGCCGGCCTCAGAAAGTACCTATTTGGGCAGGATTAACATACTGCTGGGCGTGTCCGTGCGATGGCCTAGCGTCCCTTTTTACCTTAAGTTTGGCGGGAAAGTATGTTTCCGATTTCTTACACCTGTAATTAATTAACTGAGTGTGTAATTACTGTTGTATCTGAACTATGTGGAATAAAATTGTTGTTTTTGTTGCCTCTGGTCTCGAATTGCACCCTTACCCTAAGAAACACTTATCAGGTACACCTGTAAACCACAAACCAAAAAATCAAAAGGAGACAATTTGTTGCATCTAGATGTTTCAACGTTTATTGATGAAATGTTTATTAAAAGTGGGACAAAAAAAATCCTTTGTGGATTACCCGACATTTGATGTGTCTTCCAGCTTCATTCGGAAAATCACCCGTGCAGTAAGAGTACAGTATATGACCTATGATTTAAAAGCTTTTCTGTGAACGAGCGTAAATAAAGTAGGGATTGAGTGAAACTCAACCGCTTTCATTTTTATACTGCAGGTAATACTTGGCGGGCTATATGGACATGGAGTTTAATATCGCTGCAAATGTCATGTTTCTAACGTCTCTTTTACTGTACTTTTTAGAACATCGTCTGAAGGTTCTGAAACCAAGGGAGACTCCAGAGTAAGTGTTATCAGCTGAGTTTAAGGTGGAGTTGATAGCTAGTTCGTTGTATTTTCCACAGAATGTGTGATTGATGAGGACGATTCTTAAAAAAGCAGATTCTGCATGTGTTCAGAGCTACAAGGTATTATTCATTTTAACTTGTTACCTTACATTTTGCACTCTTATCTTTTTTTCTAGCCGCCCTCTCCGAGCATGGTGGACAGTTTGTTCCGTTTTGCCGTACCATTGCTCAAGAGCGATTGTTATGACATCAGAGAGGCAGTTATTGTTGGGCTTGGACGAACTAGCCCCAGTTCTTACAGGTAATAACATGCGATCACAACATTATTTTAATAACGCTCATCTTCATGACCAGAGATCTTTTACATCAGGTCGAAGGAATCTTTATCAACATATTTTACAAGGAATTGCTTTAAATTTGGCTGTATAAGACGGCGTGGTCAATAAAGAGATCTTTAAAATTTACTTGCAGAGAATTTCTTGACGAACTTCAATTCCCTGTCCTCCGCGAGGTTCTTGACAGACGAGCAGAGGTAAGGCAATATTGTGGCCGGAAAACGTCGTTAAGTTAGAGAGCTTTACATTTGGGGACGAGAACGAAAAGACACCCCGGAAATCTTCATTTTACCTTTTTTCACCTAAAACCAGTACGGTTATTTTTATTGAAGGAGGTTAAGCCCTTTCCCGATAGCAAAATGATAAAACTTCTTACATTTAATAACTTGTTCCTGCCACTAGGACATTCTCGCTAAAACTCTTAGTAGAGTGGCGATGGCTATCATGTTTCCCGCCAAAATGAGGCTAGTTCACGCGTGAGCAATACTCAGTATTCAGAAAATCTCGCGTTTGCAGTCGTCCTGGTCTTTCCTGGTCTCAGAATCTAAAGCTCTCTATTTTCCAAACGTATGCAGAAAAGAATTTGCATATCACGGCAGTCACCTGAAAACGTACTCCCGTTATCCTTTACTTGCAGAGTGTGAGAAGAAGAAGAAAGCGAGATGTGCTAAGGGCACATTTGGTGCGGATATTTGAGCTCAATGCTGAACATGGCTGTTTCAGTGACAGGTAAGAATGTGTGATCATCAACCCTTTGGTGACAGCAAAAGAATTATCATGAGTAAAATAACCTTTATTTGATTCTTTTTAGTGCAAGTGAACTTGTGGCTGAGGATGGATTAAGCCCAACCTTTATTGAGTACATCGAGGGAACCAGGTGAGAACTTGTGTTGTTTACACTTTCTTTTTATTTTAGAGCGGTTTTCACTTGACTGTCGAATTGGGATTGGTTTTGGTTTTGGTTTTGGTTTTACTACGTCCTTTGGTTGGCTAGTGTATTTACTTTGGTTTTGATTTTACGACAGTCAAGTGAAAACCGCTCTAATACTTGTGTTGTTTAAGACTTCTTTTGGCGATCAAGCTTGGTCCTCGTCGAACTTTGCAACAAAGAGGGCATGAGATCCAGGCGATACAGTTCTAATACACGAAACATATTATCTGGACCGTTATACTTAAACACCAGAAGGAGTTTTTTATCTGATATCCAAACACCGAGAGGTGATATGTAAAACACTATTAGGAGTGTTTCATCTGTTTTCCAAACATGAGATCCAGGAGATTCAGCCTTGGTCAGGCAACAAGCACAACGATCGATCTCTTGACGAGTTGTAAGCCATTTCAGATACTTTACCAAACACTGGTGAGAGTGTTTCATTTACGAATCCAGTTTTAGTTTGGATATCAGATGGAAAGCTTTGTGTTTTTTTTCGCAGAAAAATAATTTTCGTTTTCCAATAACAATAACCTTACTGTTTCCGGTTTTTGACGCAGGTGTTACCTTGAGAGTGAAAGCGACAAGGACATGCCTGCTGTGATGCAGCTTAGACTTCACTTCGCACGCTTTATTTACAAGATGATCACCTCCGTTCCTGGTGAGTCAAAACCTTATATTTGCTGGCGGCCAAGAGAAGCCCGCAATCATAACCTTTCGAGTTGGTCAAAATCAAGCATGCGTGAGCGGTTAAACGCAGGGTATTTTCACATTTTTGTAGTCTTCCACAAGGAATGACCTGAATGCAAAAGTGCAGTGTTGCCTGTTACGTCACGCACGGCAACATTCACGGAGTCGGGAGAGTTATCCATGGCTGACGTACTCACGTGGTACGAAAAAGACGCACTGTTAAGGCTTGAGCAAGTCATGAACTGTGGCCCGGACCCGAGTTGTTGAAAAGGTGGCTATCGCTATCCACTAGATAAATTTCTATCCAGTGGAAACGTTATCCGCTGGATAGTGATTTTTCCGGTGGATAGCGCTATCCAGGGTTCAAAAACAACCGGGGCCAGAGAGAAGCGAATATAAAGGTTTTTGTTGCACTTAGAGAGCAATCAGGAAAGTTTTCGCAAAAAGAGCCACTGCTCGTGTGGTAGCTCTTTTCTGGCCACTTGTTTGCCTTATAAGAATGTCACATTTACTTTTTTATGTATTTTTATTTCTGCAGCCTCTCTTCAAAAAAGTCTTTTACCTGCTGACATGCGCTGTAACCTGTTTTTCCTGTTCAGCAGTTGGTGTGCCCACTTTGGAGTGAAGGCTTCTAGACTTGAAAAGTAACTATCTCTAATGCTTTGTATAAATTGTAGCTTGCAATTACAGCACTACCTCACATCGCTCTTCGCCACTGGGGACGTTTTGCTAGAGTGACCTCTGTGTATTGCCTCAAAATAAAAAAATGCCTTACTGGTGACATAATTAATGTTTGTGCAATGAATCTGACTATCATGGGGTGTTTTTGTAAAAGACCTCAAGAGAGGCTAAGATCGAACATGGATTAGTAAATATTGTTTTCGTCCGCTTGGACAGCCGTTAGCTCATAAGTTTGTACAGGCAGTCAAGTCTTGTTCTTTAGGTCGTTTAGTCGATATGCATTAACAAAATCGTTTTCTTGAACTCTTTTATTTTTTTAGAACTCCGCTTGTTCCAAGTGCACAGAGCAATGATTTGGAGCTGGCTTCTCTTCATGTAAGTCCTAGATCTAACTTTGTGTGTTGGTATTAACCAGATACTATGTAAGGCATTACAAAAAGAAAAAAAAATGTATGTCCTTCCTTTATTTTCAGGCTATGTGTGGCTTGTTGCAGTGTGGTCCTTCTTTCGATCCAAATGGCCTTGTCACCGGTGGATACCTTTATAAGTGGCTACAGACGGTTCTCAACTCACCGAAAGAAAAGGTTGGTCTCTTACATTGTGCGATAACTAATGTATTAATCACGGCGCGCAATGTTTCATCTGACATCAAGATGTTAGAGAAGTGAGTTGAGAAATTAGGAGCAGCGCAGACCGACTTCGAGGTGTCACGATATCTGTTGAAACATTGAGTAGCCTGTTCCAGGTTCCGAGATAGTCCAGTCCGCGAAATTGAGAAAGCTCGAACACGAGAGTAAAACGGAAACTGGAGAGAGGAAGGGCTCTCTCCCTTCCTTTTAACCGCCACCGCCCGCTTTTCCTGGATCATGCGCTCACATTCTTTCACTTACGCGTCATCCCTACTATCTGAGAGCCTAAAACAGGCTAAACATTGAGTAGAGTGTTGATATAACCTCACACATAAACACTTATTCTTAAGAAATTCAAAGCTAAACGTCGCAAATTTTTTGATGAAGATTCGATGGCCAAACACGAGAGAGATTGTTTTTAATCGAGATGGAATATATCATACTTGCGGAGCGTTTCATCCGAATGAGTTTACTCAACAGGACGGCAAGAAGAAGAGGACGGTAAAATTTTTGTGTCTGACAAACGTGACAGGGCTATTACTTGCGTGTTTTGTCGTGATCTTCTCTTAACATTAATGTTTTCTGGTCTTTTACAAAAAGATCTGCTTAAAGGAAGGTGAAGTTTGGCGGAAAGTTTTTTCAAACAAAATTATTGTCAATTTTGTCACACAAGGCTTGCCGTCTTCTTTCCTCTCCCGTCCTGTTGCTTAAGTTCTGTAATATATCGTCCAGCCACGAGGAAGGTGGGGCAACTAAACCGACCGAGTGTTTTTTTATACCGCTTTCGAGGTATATGGATCTCGAATATATACTATCGCAAGTAATTATCGTTTATTTTGTTGTCTTGAGCGTTTTGTCATTGAATAAGCGGCAACATTTTTTCTGTTGTCAATTAGATTGCGTTAAAACTGACGTTGCTGTTTGTGATTTTTGTCTTAACAGATTCATCAGTTAGGACATGACACTCTAGTCCACCTGCTTCAAAACAACGCTAACATCCCGTCCCTACTCCAGTGGGTTATAGACAAGTGTTACACGGGTGCCAGACTGGTGGTCGGTGGCTGCTTCAAGGCGCTCGTTACTGTTTTCACCAAGAGGTAGCCGGTTTTTTTTTGTCTGAAATTGCCACATTTCTCCCCTCCTCTCCCCACACAACCTAAAAATACTCACTTAAATGAGCAAAGTAATCTTTTAGGAAATCTTAATATAGGATCCCGTTCAAACGTGCGTTGGGCTTGTTTCACTGATAACAAACGTATCCTTTTTTTCAGTGACTACCCTTGTGATATGATTCCAATTTTGAACGTGGTGCTCTTCAAGACTGCTGATTCCACGCTGAACATCAGGGAAAAGGCGGCTCAGCTCCTACAGCTTCTCGAAAGGTATTGGCTCTTCATCTGTTTCTTTTTTTTCTGCATTGTGAAATTGAGGTAATGAGTGGGTGAATGAATGAATGAATGATCGGATGAATGATCAAATGAAAGAAAGATAAAGTGATGGAGAGAACGATTGAGTGTCTGAATGAATGAAAGAATGAATGAATGGTCAATGTAACAACTTGCACGGTAACATGTTCACTAGTTGGCGACAGGCTTATCTTCTTGCAACTTTATTGTGTTGGTGTTTGCGCTAATTTTGCCCAACTGCCCAGGAGAACAGTCCAGCTTAGGCATGAATTAAAACGCGAGATGTCGATCTCTTTCCAAGGAGAATCGGTTTAGGGGATAAGAGCAGCTATTTCGTGGATGAAAGGTAATTGTTGGGAGCGATTGAGATTCGTTTTCAGTGTGACACTTTTGTTCTCGAATGTTTTGTTCTTCTAGGCGTTTTTTCCCTTTCACATCACCAAGTTTATCATGTGGATCACGGTGTGCATACTCTCAGTGCCAGAGGAACTTATCTCAAGCGTTGGCGACAGCGCACCCGGAAATCACCATACATATGTTTGAGGGTTGGTTATCTGATATTATTTAAACAAATCAATAACAATTTGCATACAGTCGACTCCCGGTAACTCGAATCCTCTATAACTCGAACCTCCTGCTAACTCGAAGCAATTTTCAATTCCCTTCAGATCTTTTTCTATATAATTTTACCCTCGATAACTCGAACTCCCGGTAACTCGAACATTTTTTCTAGTTTCCTTGACGGTTCGAATTATCGGGAGTCGACTGTACATACATACAAACTTACTAACATTCCAATACGTGCTATTCTATGTTAATGTACATTTCTTCATCAGAAAAGGAAAGAAAACTTGAGATAGTAACAAAAACTTGAAATTGTAGACTTTAGTGTATACAAGAGAAAGTTGCCGTGATTTGTTACGTCATAAATCCAGTAAAACCCCGCGACCAAGAACCTGGATTTTTTCAAGTTAGCCTAAACAGGTGTAAATGGTAGTTAGCACAACTTTGGCTATTTAGGTTCTTAAATAGGCTCTTCTTGTTTGAAGAAAAAAAATGCAAAATAGCTAAGGGTATTTAGTTGTCAAGCTTATTCCTCATATAAAACCTGCATACCAAATTAGAATTCTGTAAAAATGAACATAAAAAGAAGAACTTTATTTAATTTGTAATTGTATCAATAACAATTTTATGTGATTTTAACCAACTGCCTCGCTTAAGTGGAAGGTGGGTGCCCGGGATACCCAGGGGCTTCCACTGTGGCCAGCCAGCCCCTAGATAGAAAACTGCCCCCATGGCTGGCAAATCCCCGCAACCCAGCCATGAGCCCCCATTCCAGGCACCCGTCACACTGATCAAACAGTGGAAGGAAGAAAAATAGGGATGGGGGGGGGGGGGGAAGACGCTAAATGAACCGCTCCACAGACCACTGCACAAACGCTCGATGAAGAACTCGCAGATCCTAGCCGTGTACAAAGCTACCACAAACCATGTGAGCCTGCACTTATGGGATTGACCGCTGGATGCCCGCTACCCTCATGGGCCGCTTGTCAGCTAAGCTTGTAGACCGCTAGACCGCTTAACTTGTGGACTGCTAAACTTGTGGACCGCTTAACTGCTAAGCTTGTGAACCACTTGACCGCTATGCTTGTGAACCGCTTGACCGCTGCACTTGTGAACCGCCTGACCGCTAAGCTTATGAACCGCTTGACCGCTAAGCTCTTGGTGGTTAACTTAGTTAAATTACATTTAACCAAATTAAACACTGGCATTTACATTGCAGCTGGAGTAATAAGGCACCTGTCTCCAAAGAAAAGTGTAGGGCATTTTTTTTTATCGATTTTAGAAAATAAGAACCCGTTTCAAATTTTAGGCTAAACAGCTTCTTATATAGAGAGGTCTTAACCGGCAAATTTTAGCCTAATAGGTTCTTTAGATCCAAGTTCTTAGTCGAGGGGTTTTAGGGTATTAAAAGCTTTGAAAGCCACATCATGGTATAGTTTTCTCCCAAAGTCGTGCCTCCGCGACAGAGAGAGAAGTTTGCCTCTTTTATTGAAGGTGTACTTAGCATAGTTTGAGATACTAAAGGAATTTGCCAGGGGCCATGCCAAGGTATGATAAAAAAAAGAAAAACAGGAAAATGCAATGTTATAGTTTGAAATTACTCTCTTTTCTGACCAACAGAGATGACCGCTCGATTTGAGATGACTTCTCCGGTGGGTCAGCGGTGTATTTTGCAGTACATGCTCCCGTGGCTAGCAAACATTGAGCTGGTGGATTTGTCAAATGCCTCTCCCACTCCCCCTGAGTTGAATATAGAAACAACTGAAGACGAAGCAAAGGATGCCATGTCCCCTGTGGTATTAGAGGGGGAGGGGTGGGGATCACTTGAGGCCACGCAATTGGTCCTCAACAACCTGTTCTACATCACTGTTAAGGTAACGGGCAGTTCTGTTGCTAAATCAGCCTAAATTTTCGTTTAATCTCGCTGTAGAATGACCATGGCTATCACGTTTTCCCGCCAAAATGACGCTAGTTCACGCGCGCGCACTACTCAGTATTGGCAAAATCAAATCTAAAGCTCCCTATTACCAAAGATCTTACAAGCAGTACTGCTTATTGGTGCAGTGTGAAGACTCCGAGTTACCCGCTGCATTAACCCTCTGAGTTGTATGATTGGTAACACCGTCTCTAAAGATGCATGTAACGTTTTTTAGGAGTGTTTGAGCAATTTAAGTGTATTTGGCCTTGTTTTCTTACTTCACCTGACGTTTTCTTTTCAGTATGACGTGCAGTTTTCTAAAGAGATTGAAGAGGCCTGGGGCAGCCTTTGTGGTCGTTGGGTCAACAACATCCATGAGATCCTTGGTTATCTAATAGCACTCGCTGGTGTCATTGGCAGCTCGGAAGTCCTTGTCCATGTAAGTCACGACCGTTTTGTTTTCTCTTGCACTAGCAAGAACCATGTGCTCATTTTCGTAATAGTGATGAAAATTGTTAAGCTCTTACTGACTTGTACAGAAAAAATAATAGTACTAACCGAACAAATTAACGAAGAGGCTGTTTGAATGGTGATACTTTAGGAGTCTAATCCACGGAGTCAAATGTTAGAACCGCACTTTTGCGACATAATTAACAGTACCATAGGTAAAAATTACTCAGAAGCTTTCATCTGAATTAGAACCAGTTAATCAATGTAAACAGCACCATAGGAAAGTACTGCTTAGTAGTCTTTAATTTTTCGTAAGCAACAACAGCTACCTTGTGCAGCGTTCCAAACACGAACGCATTTTGTTGATTCCAAACAAACGTTTACCCATAATGATTTTAATACTGTAGCTCTGTAACATCCCCAGCTTGGTAATTTGTTGTTTTTGTTGCTTGTTTAAGGCCAAGAAGCTTGCTGTGTATGTAGCTCGTGCAAACCAACAAAAAACCATTGAAGAGCTAATGGAAGAACTCAAGGTATTATATTATTTTTAGCTCTAATCACAGGTTAGTACTTAAGTGGCATTGAACAAGCCAGTGGAGGACATTGCGTGTCAACTCATGAATACGCTTGCCAAGAAATGAAAGCCCTTACTGATTTTAGGTCATCCTTTCCTTCTTCACGTTGAGATTAGTCTCGTGTGTGTTACCTGTAGAACTTAAGCTGATGTTACACGAGACTATTTGCAACGACAATTTCCAACGCAACACAGCGTTGCAACTGTTGGTGTTGGAACAATGTTGCAACCATTCGAAACAATGTCGCAACAATACTGTAATGCTGTGTTGCGCTAAAAATCGTTGTTGCGAATCGCCCCGTGTAACATTACCTTAATGGATGGCACAAGCGGAGATGTGCCACTTTTCTGTCAGTGGAAATGGTTACCCGTTCAAATGTTGTCAGGGAAATCTTAAGATGACGTCCTGGCCTAGGAAAAAAGGCTTATTTGGTGCGTTCACTAAAAAGTGTTTTTACATTGCGTTTTCATTTTTCAGCTTACAGAAACAGTAGCTTCTCAATTCGAGCGCTGTGACGAGCCACCTTATTTCCGACCTCTGAAAACTTCGTCTACTAGTCGGGACTCGGTCAGTGAAGTACCTTCAGTGGAGGGGACGGGAGTATTGAACCAGAAG
>CALNXI010000560.1:35822-57749 GCA_942486025.1 Porites evermanni | reverse complement strand
GCGTTTTCATTTTTCAGCTTACAGAAACAGTAGCTTCTCAATTCGAGCGCTGTGACGAGCCACCTTATTTCCGACCTCTGAAAACTTCGTCTACTAGTCGGGACTCGGTCAGTGAAGTACCTTCAGTGGAGGGGACGGGAGTATTGAACCAGAAGGGCATGGCTAAGCAGAAGAGCGTTTCCAAAGAAGACGTGAAGATTGAAGAAAGTTCAAGAAAGGAGTCGAAAGATGAACGGAAGGAGTCGAGAGAGGAGAGACGCGATGGCAAGGACGACAGGAAGGAGAAAGGAGATTCTCTTCCAAGAGGAATAGAAGGTAGTGGGATAACGTCTATTATGGGGACCAGACGTATTTTCTCGCTTGCGGCGTAATGCTTCAGTGTTGGCTTGCGGCCGATACATTTTCGACTAAAAGCCGAACCCATGAGCGGCGAAGCCGGGTCACTAGAAAGTCCTGACCGAACACGGAAATACCCCATGAAAAGTCTTTTTCCCCTAGGGTAGTTAACGTCTCGTGATTTACATATTATTCACCTGATATAAGTCAGGGGAAAGAATTTGTCGCGCTATCTTAGCGTGGGCGGAAAACAGGTTAGTGTGTTTGAAAGTTTGAGTGAACAGTGGGGTGACATATGACTTCCATTCGTAATTCCCTTCGTAAGAAATGCGCAAAGTCATAATGTTTAATGAAAAGATGTCCGTTTCCCCATACTATCTGAGGAAAGCTTGATCGATTTCCTATTGACATTTCAGCGAGATCGGAACAACCCCTTCTAGTTTGTCTCGAAAGTTTTAAAATTTATACACACATAGTGTAAAATTGCTTGACGAAGCAATGTTATACATGCTCTAAGTCTTCCATTGTAACGTTTTGTGGCAGCTCCTACTCTCGAGCCAGTGAAGTTGGCCGAGCCGGCTGTGCCTCTTGCGCAGCCAGAGGAAGTTGATCAAATCGAAGAAGAGAAGGTTGAACAGTCCTGGGTACAAGAATGGATCATCATGGCGCACAGACTTGTGGGAGCTGGCATGACACTCTCGTTACCAGTTCCCGAAGGAGAGAACTATTTCGCACCACTTCCTGATATTCTCCCGTTTGCACCGCACGTGGCTTCTTTGTACAGGTAAAAAAAAATTGTATCAATTGGAGTCTCTAGTTAGCTGCCCACCTACCCCTCCCTTAAGCCAACATTAACCCTTGACTTCTAACTTATAAAACTTATAGAATTTGCTTAATCCTCTCAAAAGTGCATGGTCGTTATTCTAGTAATTCATCGATGGAGTCCTTTTTATGATTTTCCGGTTAAAGGTATGGTGTTGTTTGTGTCTAATCGAGCGATGTATTTGCAGATGTAACTTTGCCCTCATGCTGCTGGCGGAGTTAGTTCTTGATCAGGCTTCAGTTGACTGGGCACAACATCTTCCTCTTATGCTTCATGTCATTTTCCTGGGTGAGTTAAGTGTTCTCTTGGATGAAAGTCAGAGTACGCGCAGAAATCAGATAAACTAAACCGATTTGAAAACATTGAAATTTTTGTGCCAAGCGCGGAATCTGAGGAATTAACAATCGTTTTTGATTGGTTGAGAAAGTGGTACGATTCAAATTTTCATCCAGTCGGCAGAAAGCGCAACAGTGCTAAACCAAGTCAATCACGAAACAACTTGCGATTTTCGATTGAAAACTGCATTGAATGGCTAGCTTGGTCGTTTTTTCCAAGAGTATGGACGAAAAAAGCGTAAACCACCTCGTTTATCAATGCATAGACTGACGACCTGTTGACTTGTTTGCTTCCATAGTAGACTGACGAAATGTGTACTAATTCGATGTATATATTCCCTCAGCTCTGGATCACGGGAAAGCATTGGTTTATGAACACAGCAAGAGATTGCTAGTCAACCTCATCGTTGTGCTGGTTTGCCGTGGCGATCACGTGGCTTTAGCCCAGTCCCTCTCCAACTTCATCACCATTTCAGAGCAGGGTTTGGGTAAATATAGCTTGTTGAAATCATCTTGGACACTTGATGTTGGCAATGTCGTTGGTGTGGCTGGTCCCGGTGCAGGCGCTGGGGTTGGTAGGGAGAGTAAGGTGGATCGTGATGCTGTCAGTGCAGGCACTGGCGTATCAGAGTAAGTAGCAGTTCAACACTGAAACTCGAGCATCAAAATTTAAATTCTCATTTTCTACCCCTACCCATTTCCTATGAAACTTGTTGGGAGAAGTTATTTAAATTTCTATCAAGTTCATCTTGTGTGATCATGTCCTTAATTCTCGTGACCATTCTGTGTTACAAAGCATTGACAGTACGAGGAGAAATTTGATACTGATCACTCAAAAGTCGTAAAATATTATTAAAGGTGTAGATAAACAGGTTCTTGGATTTCGCTATTTTAGTATCCCCTGACTTACTCGTTATTTCATGTTTGTCTTTAGGTCTGCTGCTGGCGGCAGTTCTCTTGATCAGACCTTACCTCCAAACGAAAACAACGCCAACAGACTTGTGGAACAGATCCAGGAACTTATTGACTTCCTTGCAAATAGGTGAATACATAGGTTAATTTGTAATGAAAAATAACATGTGAAAAGTAATCGGCAGTCAAAGAAAGAGCGCATCACCCTCATTAGGTTAATTTTTGGATCGAGTTTTAGCCTTTCAAGTGGCAGTAAACATAAGAGATTTCGAGCTCAGCAAGAGTTAGTAACCAACCACTTGGTGAAGTTAACTATCCATCTTGCTTTCTCATTTAGTGACTGCAAACCTCTGTGGGCTTTCGAAGAGATCACACCCCGTTCATACAAGATTAAAAGCGCCGAACAGTTGGAGTTGTTTGTAGCGTCAGTAGTAAAGATATTCCAAGCGTCTGATTCAGGAACACAAGTTCAAGAAAAAATGGCCAAGGTAGCGCTACAGTGGGCCACCTCATGCTCCTCAAGGCACTACGCGGGTAGGTCCTTTCAGGTGTTCAGGGCCCTTAAGGTGCCTCTTTCTTGGTCCATGCTCTCTGATGTGCTGTCAAGGCTGGTCGAGTCTGTTGGAGATGGAAGCGAAGATGTACAGGTAATTTAGAGTAAAATAATAGGCATTTCTACATGTGCATCCGCCATGTAGCTGAAATCGTTTGGCTCCTTTCAGTGGTAATGGTGCCATAATGACTATAAAAAAATAAAAAAATAAATAAATAAACATTTGCAGATAATCTTAATGATGACGATAATGGTTACGCTGACGCTAATAACGATGAAGATATGAACAAAATTAGCTGTTTTCCCTTACAACCAGAAATGAATTCCATCAATCCAAACTTTTGAGTTTTTTTAAAATTAAGTTGAGACATTTTTAAAGTATCATCACTACCATTCGTGGAACGTCTGGGTAGGAGGCTAAATTTTCACTTATTTCAGGCGACGATAAGCAAAAAAAAGGATGGTCCCAGGCGTTTAGATAGTGGTGGACGGCGCTAAGAAAATTTAGCAGGAAAAAACAGTGAGCACCGCTCCCCACTATCCGAACGCCTGGTTAACAGGCTAAGAACAAGAATAACGTTTAGAGAAACAAATTATAGTACATGTCTTCACTATACACTGGCTATAATTGATTATTCTGTGAATGTTAACTTGGTGAATAAATTTAGGTTTCTGGGAAACTGTCCCCCCGACCCCTCCCCTAGGCCATCATTTTGCTGTAAGTGAGAAGTAAGGGTTAATGTTAGCTTAGGAGAGGGGTAGGTGGGTAGTTTCCCAGGAACCTAAATTGATCCAACTTGGTTTTATTGCACAGGGCTACGTCATGGAAATCCTGCTAACCTTGGAAGCCGCTTCTGATTGGACACTCACGGACCAATCACTTGCGAGCGAGTTGTCAAATGGCCTGGAGCTGGGTCTTGGCTATTACTTGGAGGATGAGAAGGAAGATTTGGTGGATGATTATAACGTACATGTGGACGGTTCAGTTGGTTCGCTGGCCAAGTTCAGACAGGGAGGCCATTTTCGGTCATTGAGCAGTGGGTGTGAGTTGAAGAGGCACTCATTCCTGTTCAATCACTTCGGACGATTGAATGGCAGCAGGGAAGATCCACAACTTAGAGAAAGAAGGTAACGCCTTCGTATTTAAACCTATATCCAGCATTGTGTGACCAATCAAATGAAACCTCTTCAACAGTACTTTCTTTTTGGATGGCACTTTCTTTCCGCGGCCATGTGTGAGTTTGTACAAAATCCTGTCTTGAGACCTTTCAGATGAATCTCCTGAAATGTTCTTTCGCATCGTACCATTTGTTTCGACGCTAACGTTTGAGTCTGTCGCTCAATTCTATTCATTCATGTAAATGAAACCTCTTCAGTAGTATTTGTTTCATTTTAGTGTTATTTTAACTGAAATGTTGGATTGTTTTTACATTACATCTAATTGGCTGCATTTCTTGATTCTTTCTTCAGCGTAAGTGTTCAGTGCCTGAAAACTCCGTCAGAAGCCCTTAATCCTCAGAGCCAAGCTGACATGGTGACTCGTGTTTTTTGGATCGCTGTATCGTTACTCGAGTCAGACTACGAACATGAATTTCTTATGGCTATTCACCTTCTTAACAAGGTTGGTTTGCACAAAATTACAAAATCAGCAACAGACTGCAGGACCTCTGTCTCGCGTAGATGACATTCGCAATATAAATGAGATCATGAATTTCATCATTTGCGAATACATCCTGTATTCGCAGGCTTCGATGTCCATGACACCACAATTACCTCGACGCTCAGGACCACGATTAGGACGACATGACGCCAACGGTGAACAATGAATACCACAATGATTTAGGCGACGCTGATACAAACGCCTTATTTACCGTGGAAAATGTGCCTCACTTCAAGCTAAATTTAATTAATTATTAAATAGTTCGTCTGTTTTGAATATTCTAATAGTCCAGTTTGGAATTCGTAGTGGCCGCTGATTAAAAGCGTCAAAGACTCATTGTACAGAGTTGGCCTCGACGTAAAGTAAAATATTCACTAATGCCGAAGAGGTGCCTGAATTTGAGTTTAAAACAATAGACACAGTTGTACATAGATCTTCTTCTGACTGGAATTTGTGAATATGTTTACCTTAGTTCGAGGCTAACCCTGCGCAAATGAGTCCTGCGAAACTGGACTATTTTTTTTAGATAATCACTTTATCCTTGTCAAGAACTCCCGAAAAGTTACTAGTTAGACCATATGAAGTTCATATTTGTTCTGAGATCGGAAAGTCTTTAATTTGTGTATGACAGCATTTTCTGTTTCTTGTTTCTAGGTGTTGTCAGTATTGGATTTGAGCCACCATGATTCTCGCGAGAAACTTGACAAAGTCCTTCATAAGCTCAAGTGGAATGACTTTCCTGGGCTACAGGCGCTTCTTCTGAAGGTAAGTAAGACAGTAATGAAGGGTTCGTACAGATCTTGGAAAACCTGGAAAGTCATGGAATTTAAGAATTTCTTTTTTCCAGGCCTGGAAAGTCACGGAGTGCAACTATCGGTCCTTGAAAGTCTTGGAAAATTAGAGTTTTGTTTGATTAATTAGTTCCTGCAGATGACAAGGCAAGGAGAATATTAGAGAGGAGTAATTAAACAGGGCAAACTGTATGCATTTTGGTTGGCACCAGAGTCTGTCTGTTGAATTGTTTAAGGGCAAAAAATACCATAAAACAAGGAAATCTTTTAAAATTTTTGAAACTGACAGCGAAACCTAAGGTCTTGGAAAACTTGAAAAGGTCACGGAAAAAGTCATGAAATTTGATGAGCTCAAAAGGGTACAAACCCTGTGATGATGCTATCCCGGCTTTTTATTTCATGAGTCTCCACAAGGAGAACACTTGCTTAGGGCGGCTGCTATACTAATAGCGTAATTCTCATCGGTGCTCGTCTTATAGAGAGCTGAGTGTATTATTAGGCCAGAATATCAGACATCGTGGCTTTACTCAACATGTTTGAGGTCCGTTTCACGCAGATATGTGACCCAACCTTGAAACGACATAATTATGGTAGTTTTTAGCCTTTGTTTTGGAGAAATCCTCTGGACAAACTGTCATCGTACTTCATTTTAATGGCGTTATTTAACGAACCGCTTTTTTGAAGAAGTAACTGCTGCCATAGTTAAAATACATTTCCATTTTCCAAAATGTTCTGTAGATGTTAATTTATCTGACTTTCATCGTTTGGATATTTTTTTAGGGTGTCACAAATGTAGCAACTTCTGAGCCTTCTCTTCATCTGCTGGCCAAACTCACTGTTTTCTCAAATGTTGCTCTCGTGGACCCCTCGCAGGCAGCTGGTAAGCTTTTCAGGTTCTTGTCCCGTTTTCCGAGCACTTTTACTCCCACCGTAAATAGACCTTGTTCAGGATACCTGCTAACTTTGCACGTGCGTAAGAACTGGTGGGATAACAGCAATGTCACGTGGTTTTTCTGGAGGAAAATTTACTATTCCAAGAAATCGCGGTCGAGTTTGTTTATTCTAGACAATAGAAAATGAAAACTTTTTTCCTGAAGACGATAATGGCAAATTATGGGTGGAAAGGACCATTGTTACTTCTTTGGATGCAGAAGCGATTGAAGATGTCCTCACAGCAAACAGTCAAGTAATGACGTAAATCTTGTCGAAACTCGAACTGTACACTGTTTTGCGTGACTATTAATCGTCGTCTCGTTTTGATAGAGTATAGAAACACGACCGCGGTTACTCGCATTATCACCTTTTTGCCCCCTTGAATTACCACGTGACATTGCGGTTATCCCATCGATCCTAAAGCGCGTGCGAAGATGGCGGGTGTCTTGAATAAGGTCTGTTATGGAAAAATGAGAAAGATCTTGTTTTAGTCAGTGACACAGGCGGCTCGGAAGAAAAACTTGCAAAAGTGCAGTGTTGCCTGTTACGTCACGCACGGCAACATTCACGGAGTCGGGAGAGTTATCCATGGCTGACGTACTCACGTGGTACGAAAAAGACGCACTGTTAAGGCTTGAGCAAGTCATGAACTGTGGCCCGGACCCGAGTTGTTGAAAAGGTGGCTATCGCTATCCACTAGATAAATTTCTATCCAGTGGAAACGTTATCCGCTGGATAGTGATTTTTCCGGTGGATAGCGCTATCCAGGGTTCAAAAACAACCGGGGCCAGAGAGAAGCGAATATAAAGGTTTTTGTTGCACTTAGAGAGCAATCAGGAAAGTTTTCGCAAAAAGAGCCACTGCTCGTGTGGTAGCTCTTTTCTGGCCACTTGTTTGCCTTATAAGAATGTCACATTTACTTTTTTATGTATTTTTATTTCTGCAGCCTCTCTTCAAAAAAGTCTTTTACCTGCTGACATGCGCTGTAACCTGTTTTTCCTGTTCAGCAGTTGGTGTGCCCACTTTGGAGTGAAGGCTTCTAGACTTGAAAAGTAACTATCTCTAATGCTTTGTATAAATTGTAGCTTGCAATTACAGCACTACCTCACATCGCTCTTCGCCACTGGGGACGTTTTGCTAGAGTGACCTCTGTGTATTGCCTCAAAATAAAAAAATGCCTTACTGGTGACATAATTAATGTTTGTGCAATGAATCTGACTATCATGGGGTGTTTTTGTAAAAGACCTCAAGAGAGGCTAAGATCGAACATGGATTAGTAAATATTGTTTTCGTCCGCTTGGACAGCCGTTAGCTCATAAGTTTGTACAGGCAGTCAAGTCTTGTTCTTTAGGTCGTTTAGTCGATATGCATTAACAAAATCGTTTTCTTGAACTCTTTTATTTTTTTAGAACTCCGCTTGTTCCAAGTGCACAGAGCAATGATTTGGAGCTGGCTTCTCTTCATGTAAGTCCTAGATCTAACTTTGTGTGTTGGTATTAACCAGATACTATGTAAGGCATTACAAAAAGAAAAAAAAATGTATGTCCTTCCTTTATTTTCAGGCTATGTGTGGCTTGTTGCAGTGTGGTCCTTCTTTCGATCCAAATGGCCTTGTCACCGGTGGATACCTTTATAAGTGGCTACAGACGGTTCTCAACTCACCGAAAGAAAAGGTTGGTCTTACATTGGGCGATAAATAATATATTAATTACGGCGCGCAGTGTTTCATCTGACATCCAGATATTTGAGAAGTGAGTTGAGAAATAAGGTGCAGCCAAGTGTTTTGCAAGACCGACTTCGAGGTGTCTGGATATCGGTAGAAACATTGAGTAGCCTGTTCCAGGCTCCGAGATAGTCCGATCCGCGAAATTGGAAAGCTCGCACACGAGAGTAAAACGAGAGGAAACAGGGTAGAGGATGTCTCTCTCCCTTCCTTTTAACCGCCACCGCCCGCTTTTCCTGGATCACGCGCTCACATTGTTTCACTTACGCGTCATGCCTACTATCTAAGAACCTAAAACAGGCTAAACATTGAATCTCACACATAAACACTTATTCTTAAGAAATTCAAAGCTAAACGTCGCAAATTTTTTGATGATGAAGATCTGGTGGCCAAACACGAGAAGGATTTTTTTTATTCGAGGTGCGATATATCATACGCGAGGAGCGTTTCATCCAAGTGAGTTTACGCAACAGGACGGCAAGAAGAAGAGGACGGCAAAACGTTTGTGTCTGACATAACGTGACAGGGCTATAACTTGCGTGTTTTTTTGTGATCTTCTCTTAACAATAATGTTTTCTTGTCTTTTACAAAAAGATCTGCTTAAAGGAAGGTGAAGTTTGGCGAAAGTTTTTTCAAACAAAAGTATTGTCAACTTTGTCACTTAACGCTTGCCGTCTTCTTTCCTCTCCCGTCCTGTTGCTTAAGTTCAGTAATATATCGTCCAGCCACGAGGAAAGTGGCGCAACTAAACCGACCAAGTGTTTTTTCATACCACTTTCGAGGTGTATGGATCTCGAATATATACTTCCGCAAGTAATTATCGCTTATTTTGTTGTCTTGTGCGTTTTGTCATTGAATAGGGGGCAACCTTTTTTCTGTTGTCAAATTAGGTTGCGTTAAAACTGACTTTGCTGTTTGTGATTTTTGCCTTAACAGATTCATCAGTTAGGACATGATACTCTAGTCCACCTGCTTGAAAACAACGCTAACATCCCGTCCCTACTCCAGTGGGTTATAGACAAGTGTTACACGGGTGCCAGACTGGTGGTCGGTGGTTGCTTCAAGGCGCTGGTTACTGTTTTCACCAAGAGGTAGCCTGTTTTTTTTTTTCTGAAATTGCCAAATTTCTCCCCTCCTCTCCCCACACAACCTAAAAATACTCACTTAAATGAGCAAAGTAATCTTTTCAGCAAGAGGAAATCTTGATATAGGATCGCGTTCAAACGTGCGTTGGGCTTGTTTCACTGATAATAAACATATCCTTTTTTTTCAGTGACTACCCTTGTGATATGATACCAATTCTAAACGTGGTGCTCTTCAAGACTGCGGATTCTACGCTGGACATCAGGGAAAAGGCGGCTCAGCTGCTACAGCTTCTCGAGAGGTATTGGCTCTTTTTCTGTATTGTGAAATTGAGGTAATGAGTGGGTGAATGAATAAATGATCGAATGAATGATCGAATGAAAGAAAGATAAAGTGATCGAGAGAACGATTGAGTGTCTGAATGAATGAAAGAATGAATAGATGGTCATTGTAACAACTTGCACGGTAACATGTTCACTGGCTAGCGACAGGCTTATTTTCTTGTAACTTTATAGTGTAAGTTTTGCCCAACTGCCTAGGAGAACAGTCTAGCTTAGGCATGAATTAAAACGCGAGATGTCGATCTCTTTCCAAGGAGAATCGGTTTAGGGGATAAGAGCAGCTATTTCCTGGATGAAAGGTAATTGTTGGGAGGGATTTGAGATTCGATTTCAGTGTGACACTTTTGTTCTTGAATTTTTTGTTCTTCTAGGCGTTTTTTCCCTTTTACATCACCAAGTTTGTCATGTGGATCACGGTGTGCATACTCTCAGTGTCAGAGGAACTTATCTCAAGCACTGGCGACAGCTCACCCCGAAATCACCATACATATGTTTGAAGGTTGGTTATATTATATTATTTTAACAAATCAAAAGCAATTTCCATATTTTAAACCCTTATACATCAAAGAAATAACGTCAAGATGCTCATTTCCATAAAAAGAAGAACTGTATTATTTTAATTTGTAACTGTATTAATAACAATTTTCTTTGATTTAAACACTGGCATTTACATTGCAGTTGGAGTAATAAGGCACCTATGTCTCCAAAGAGGATTCTGAATGTTGACTTATTATATTTGCCAAAGTGTAGAGAATTTAATCATAGATTTAGAAAATAAGAACCTGTTTCAAATTTTAGGATAAATAGGTTTTTATATAGAGGGGTCTTAACTGGCAAATTTTAGCCTACTAGGTTCTTAAAATCCAGGTTCTTAGTCGCGGGGTTTTAGGGTATTAAAAGCTTTGAACGCCGAATCATGGTATAGTTTTCTCCCAAAGTCGTGCACCACGACAGAGAAAGAGAAAAGTTTGCCTCTTTTATTGAGGGTGTACTTAGCATAGTTTGAGGTACTCAAGAACTCTGCCAGGGGCCATGCCAAGGTATGACAAAAGGAACAGGAAAATGCAATGTCATAGTTTTTGAAATTACTCTTTATTCTGGCCAACAGAGATGACCGCTCGATTTGAGATGACTTCTCCGGTGGGTCAGCGGTGTATTTTGCAGTACATGCTCCCGTGGCTAGCAAACATTGAGCTGGTGGATTTGTCAAATGCCTCTCCCACTCCCCCTGAGTTGAATATAGAAACAACTGAAGACGAAGCAAAGGATGCCATGTCCCCTGTGGTATTAGAAGGGGAGGGGTGGGGAACACTTGAGGCCACGCAATTGGTCCTCAACAACCTGTTCTACATCACTGTTAAGGTAAAGGGCAGTTCTGTTGCCAAATCAGCCTAAATTCTCTTTTAATCCCTCTGTAGAATGACCATGGCTATCACGTTTTCCCGCCAAAATGACGCTGGTTCACGCGCGCGTACTACTCAGTATTGGGAAAATCAAATCTAAAGCTCTCCGTTACCAATGATCTTNTCGATTTGAGATGACTTCTCCGGTGGGTCAGCGGTGTATTTTGCAGTACATGCTCCCGTGGCTAGCAAACATTGAGCTGGTGGATTTGTCAAATGCCTCTCCCACTCCCCCTGAGTTGAATATAGAAACAACTGAAGACGAAGCAAAGGATGCCATGTCCCCTGTGGTATTAGAAGGGGAGGGGTGGGGAACACTTGAGGCCACGCAATTGGTCCTCAACAACCTGTTCTACATCACTGTTAAGGTAAAGGGCAGTTCTGTTGCCAAATCAGCCTAAATTCTCTTTTAATCCCTCTGTAGAATGACCATGGCTATCACGTTTTCCCGCCAAAATGACGCTGGTTCACGCGCGCGTACTACTCAGTATTGGGAAAATCAAATCTAAAGCTCTCCGTTACCAATGATCTTACAAGCAGTACTGCTTATTGGTGCAGTGTGAAGACTCCGAGTTACCCGCTTCATTAACCCTCCGAGTGGTATAATTGGTAACACCGTCTCTAAAGATACATGTAACGTTTTTTTAGGAGTGTTTGAGCAGTTTAAGTTTATTTGGCCTTGTTTTAATTTCTTACTTCGGCTGACGTTTTCTTTTTAGTATGACGTGCAGTTTTCTAAAGAGATTGAAGAGGCCTGGGGCAGCCTTTGTGGTCGTTGGGTCAACAACATCCATGAGATCCTGGGTTATCTAATAGCACTCGCTGGTGTCATTGGCAGCTCGGAAGTCCTTGTCCATGTGAGTCACGCCCGTTTTGTTTGCTCTTGCACTGGCAAGAACCATGTGCTCATTTTCGTAATAGTGATGGAAATTGTTAAGTTCTTACTGACTCGTACAGAATAATTAATAGTACTACCCGAACAAATTAACGAAGAGGCTGTGTGAATGGTGATACTTAAGGAGTTTAATCCACGGAGTCAAATGTTAGAACCACACTTATGCGACACAATTAACAGTACTACAGGTAAAAATTGCTCAGAAGCTTTCATGTGAATTAGAACCAGTTAATCAATGTAAACAGCACCATAGGAAAGTACTGCTCAGTGGTTTTTACTTCTTCGTTAACAACTACAGCTACCTTGTACAGCGTTTCAAACACGACCGCATTTTGTTGATTTTAAACAAACGTTCACCCATAATGATTTTAATACTGTAGCTCTGTAACATCCCCAACTGGGTAGTTTGTTGTTTCTGTTGCTTGTTTAAGGCCAAGAAGCTTGCTGTGTATGTAGCTCGTGCAAACCAACAAAAAACCATTGAAGAACTAATGGAAGAACTCAAGGTATTATATTATTTTTAGCTCTAATCACAGGTTAGTACTTAAGTGGCATTGAACAAGCCAGTGGAGGACATTGCATGCCAACTCATGAATATGCTTGCCCAGAAATGAAAGCCCTTGTTGATTTTAGGTCAATCGTCATCCTTCCCTTCTTCACGTTAAGATTAGTCTCGTGTGTGTTACCTGTATAACTTAAGCTGATGTTACACGAGACTATTTGCAACGACAATCAGTTTCAACGCAACACCGCGTTGCAATGTTGGAATAATGTTGCAACCATTCGAAACAATTTCGCAACAATACTGTAATGCTGTGTTGCGCTAAAAATCGTTGTTTTGAATCGCCCCGTGTAACATCACCTTAATGGATGGCACAAGCGGAGATGTGCCACTTTTCTGTCAGTGTAAATGGTTATCCGTTCAAATGTTGTCAGGGAAATCTTAAGATGACGTCCTGGCCTAGGAAAAAAGGCTTATTTAGTGCGTTTACTAAAAAGTCTTTTTACATCGCGTTTTCATTTTTCAGCTTACAGAAACAGTAGCTTCTCAATTCGAGCGCTGTGACGAGCCACCTTATTTCCGACCTCTGAAAACTTCGTCTACTAGTCGGGACTCGGTCAGTGAAGTACCTTCAGTGGAGGGGACGGGAGTATTGAACCAGAAGAGCATGGCTAAGCAGAACAGCGTTTCCAAAGAAGACGTGAAGATTGAAGAAGGCNTGTTGCTTGTTTAAGGCCAAGAAGCTTGCTGTGTATGTAGCTCGTGCAAACCAACAA
Source organism: Porites evermanni (assembly GCA_942486025.1). Taxonomy (NCBI): domain Eukaryota; kingdom Metazoa; phylum Cnidaria; class Anthozoa; order Scleractinia; family Poritidae; genus Porites; species Porites evermanni. The sequence goes on along the minus strand of CALNXI010000560.1, from coordinate 44,683 downwards.
AAAACCATTGAAGAACTAATGGAAGAACTCAAGGTATTATATTATTTTTAGCTCTAATCACAGGTTAGTACTTAAGTGGCATTGAACAAGCCAGTGGAGGACATTGCATGCCAACTCATGAATATGCTTGCCCAGAAATGAAAGCCCTTGTTGATTTTAGGTCAATCGTCATCCTTCCCTTCTTCACGTTAAGATTAGTCTCGTGTGTGTTACCTGTATAACTTAAGCTGATGTTACACGAGACTATTTGCAACGACAATCAGTTTCAACGCAACACCGCGTTGCAATGTTGGAATAATGTTGCAACCATTCGAAACAATTTCGCAACAATACTGTAATGCTGTGTTGCGCTAAAAATCGTTGTTTTGAATCGCCCCGTGTAACATCACCTTAATGGATGGCACAAGCGGAGATGTGCCACTTTTCTGTCAGTGTAAATGGTTATCCGTTCAAATGTTGTCAGGGAAATCTTAAGATGACGTCCTGGCCTAGGAAAAAAGGCTTATTTAGTGCGTTTACTAAAAAGTCTTTTTACATCGCGTTTTCATTTTTCAGCTTACAGAAACAGTAGCTTCTCAATTCGAGCGCTGTGACGAGCCACCTTATTTCCGACCTCTGAAAACTTCGTCTACTAGTCGGGACTCGGTCAGTGAAGTACCTTCAGTGGAGGGGACGGGAGTATTGAACCAGAAGAGCATGGCTAAGCAGAACAGCGTTTCCAAAGAAGACGTGAAGATTGAAGAAGGCTCAAGAAAAGAGTCGAAAGATGAACGGAAGGAGTCGAGAGAGGAGAGACGGGATGCCAAGGACGACAGGAAGGAGAAAGGAGATTCTCTTCCAAGAGGAATAGAAGGTAGTGGGATAACGTCTATTATGGGCACCAGACGTATTTTCTCGCTTGCGGCAGGATGCTTCGGTGTCGGCTTGTGGCCGATACATTTTCGGCTAAAAGCCGAACCCACAAGCGGCGAAGCCGGGTCACTAGAAAGTCCTGACCGAACACGGAAATACCCCATGAAAAGTCTTTTTCCCCTAGGGTAGTTAACGTCTCGTGATTTACATATTATTCACCTGATATAAGTTCAGAATTGTCGCGCTCTCTTAGCGTGGGCGGAAAACGTGTTAGTGTGTTTAATGAAAAGATGTCCGTTTCCCCATACTATCTGAGGAAAGCTTGATCAATTTCCTATTGACATTTTAGCGACATCGGAACAACCCCTTCTAGTTTGTCTCGAAAGTTTTAAAATATATGCACACCACAGTGTAAAGTTGCTTGACGAAGCAAGGTTATACATGCTCTAATTCTTCCATTGTAACGTTTTGTGGCAGCTCCTACTCTCGAGACAGTGAAGTTGGCCGAGCCTGCTGTGCCTCTTGCTCAGCCAGAGGAAGTTGATCAAATCGAAGAAGAGAAGGCCGAACAGTCCTGGGTACAAGAATGGATCATCATGGCGCACAGACTTGTGGGAGCTGGCATGACACTCTCGTTACCAGTTCCCGAAGGAGAGAACTATTTCGCGCCACTTCCTGATATTCTCCCATTTGCACCGCACGTGGCTTCTTTGTACAGGTAAAAAATTTGGATCAATTGAGGTTTCTAGTTACCTGCCCACCTACCCCTCCCTTAAGCCAACATTAACACTTACTTCTCACTCATAAAAACCTATAGAATTTGCTTAATCCTCTCAAAAGTGCATGATCGTTATTCTTGTAATTCATCGATGGAGTCTTTTGATGCTTTTCCAGTTGAAGTTATGGTGTTGTTTGTGTCTAATCGAGCGATGTATTTTCAGGTGTAACTTTGCCCTCATGCTGCTGGCGGAGTTAGTTCTTGATCAGGCTTCAGTTGACTGGGCACAACATCTTCCTCTTATGCTTCATGTCATTTTCCTGGGTGAGTTAAGTGTTCTCTTGAATGAAAGTCAGAATGCGCGCAGAAATCAGATAAACTAACCCGAATTGAAAACATTAAAATTTTTGTGCCACGCGCGGAAATTTCGTAGGCGCATCCGAGGAATTAGCAATCGTTTTTGATTGGCTGAGAAAGTGGTACGATTCAAATTTTCATCCAATCGCCAGAAAGCGCAACAATGCAAAACCAAGTCAATGACGAAACAACTTGCGATTCTCGACTGAAAATTGCATTGAATGGCTAGATTGGTCGTATTTTCCAAAAGACTATGGACAAAAAAAAGCGTAAACCACCTCTTTTATCAATGCATAGACCGACGAATTGTTGACTTGTTCGCTTTCATAGTAGACTGACGAAGTGTGTACTAATACGATGTATATATTCCCTCAGCTCTGGATCACGGGAAAGCATTGGTTTATGAACACAGCAAGAGATTGCTAGTCAACCTCATCGTTGTGCTGGTTTGCCGTGGCGATCACGTGGCTTTAGCCCAGTCCCTCTCCAACTTCATCACCATTTCAGAGCAGGGTTTGGGTAAATATAGCTTGTTGAAATCATCTTGGACACTTGATGTTGGCAATGTCGTTGGTGTGGCTGGTCCCGGTGCAGGCGCTGGGGTTGGTAGGGAGAGTAAGGTGGATCGTGATGCTGTCAGTGCAGGCACTGGCGTATCAGAGTAAGTAGCAATTCAACACTGAAACTCGAGCATCAAAATTTAAATTCTCATTTTCTACCCCTACCCATNCGATGTATATATTCCCTCAGCTCTGGATCACGGGAAAGCATTGGTTTATGAACACAGCAAGAGATTGCTAGTCAACCTCATCGTTGTGCTGGTTTGCCGTGGCGATCACGTGGCTTTAGCCCAGTCCCTCTCCAACTTCATCACCATTTCAGAGCAGGGTTTGGGTAAATATAGCTTGTTGAAATCATCTTGGACACTTGATGTTGGCAATGTCGTTGGTGTGGCTGGTCCCGGTGCAGGCGCTGGGGTTGGTAGGGAGAGTAAGGTGGATCGTGATGCTGTCAGTGCAGGCACTGGCGTATCAGAGTAAGTAGCAGTTCAACACTGAAACTCGAGCATCAAAATTTAAATTCTCATTTTCTACCCCTACCCATTTCCTATGAAACTTGTTGGGAGAAGTTATTTAAATTTCTATCAAGTTCATCTTGTGTGATCATGTCCTTAATTCTCGTGACCATTCTGTGTTACAAAGCATTGACAGTACGAGGAGAAATTTGATACTGATCACTCAAAAGTCGTAAAATATTATTAAAGGTGTAGATAAACAGGTTCTTGGATTTCGCTATTTTAGTATCCCCTGACTTACTCGTTATTTCATGTTTGTCTTTAGGTCTGCTGCTGGCGGCAGTTCTCTTGATCAGACCTTACCTCCAAACGAAAACAACGCCAACAGACTTGTGGAACAGATCCAGGAACTTATTGACTTCCTTGCAAATAGGTGAATACATAGGTTAATTTGTAATGAAAAATAACATGTGAAAAGTAATCGGCAGTCAAAGAAAGAGCGCATCACCCTCATTAGGTTAATTTTTGGATCGAGTTTTAGCCTTTCAAGTGGCAGTAAACATAAGAGATTTCGAGCTCAGCAAGAGTTAGTAACCAACCACTTGGTGAAGTTAACTATCCATCTTGCTTTTTCATTTAGTGACTGCAAACCTCTGTGGGCTTTCGAAGAGATCACACCCCGTTCATACAAGATTAAAAGCGCCGAACAGTTGGAGTTGTTTGTAGCGTCAGTGGTAAAGATATTCCAAGCGTCTGATTCAGGAACACAAGTGCAAGAAAAAATGGCCAAGGTAGCGCTACAGTGGGCCACCTCATGCTCCTCAAGGCACTACGCGGGTAGGTCCTTTCAGGTGTTCAGGGCCCTTAAGGTGCCTCTTTCTTGGTCCATGCTCTCTGATGTGCTGTCAAGGTTGGTTGAGTCCGTTGGAGATGGAAGCGAAGATGTACAGGTATTAAAATTTAGAGTAAAGTAATATGCATTTCTGTGCATCCGCCTTGTAGCTGAAATCGTTTGCTCCTTTCAGTGCTAATGGTACCATAATGACTATAAATAAAAAAAAAGATTAATAAATAAACATGTACAGATAATCCTAATGATGACGATGATGGTTACGCTGACGCTAATAACGGTGAAGATATTAACAAAATTAGCTGTTTTCCCTTATGACCAGAAAGGAATTTCATCAATCCAAACTTTTGAGTTTTTTTAAATTATAGTAGGGACATTTTTAAAGTATCATCACTACCATTCGTGGAACGTCTGGGTAGGAGGCTAAATTTTCACTTATTTCAGGCGACGATAAGCAAAAAAAAAGGATGGTCCCAGGCGTTTAGATAGTGGGGACGGCGCTAAGAAAATTGAGCAGGAAAAAACATTGAGCACCGCTCCCCACTATCGGAACGCCTGGTTAACAGGCTAAGAACAAGAATAACGTTTAAAGAAACAAATTATAGTACATGTCTTCACTATACACTGGCTATAATTGATTATTCTGTGAATGTTAACTTGGTGGGTCAATTTAGGTTTATGTGAAACTGCCCACCGACCCCTCCCCTAGGCCATCATTTTGCTGTAAGTGAGAAGTAAGAGTTAATGTTAGCTTAGGGGAGGGGTAGGTGGGTAGTTTCCCAGAAACCTAAATTGATCCAACTTGGTTTTATTGCACAGGGCTACGTCATGGAAATCCTGCTAACCTTAGAAGCCGCTTCTGATTGGACACTCACGGACCAATCACTTGCGAGCGAGTTGTCAAATGGTCTGGAGCTGGGTCTTGGTTATTACTTGGAGGATGAGAAGGAAGATTTGGTGGATGATTATAACGTACATGTGGACGGTTCAGTTGGTTCGCTGGCCAAGTTCAGACAGGGCGGCCATTTTCGGTCGTTGAGCAGTGGGTGTGAGTTGAAGAGGCACTCATTCCTGTTCAATCACTTCGGACGATTGAATGGCAGCAGGGAAGATCCACAACTTAGAGAAAGAAGGTAACTCCTTCGTTTTTAAACCTATGTCCAGCATTGTGTGACCAATCAAATGAAACCTCTTCAACAGTACTTTCTTTTTGGATGGCATTTTCTTTCCGCGGCCATGTGTGAATCTGTATAAAATCCTGTCTTGAGACCTTTCAAGTGAATCTCCTTAAATGTTCTTTCGCATCGAACCATTTGTTTCGACGCTAACGTTTGATTCTGTCGCTCAATTCTATTCATTCATGCAAATGAAACCTCTTCAGTAGTATTTGTTTCATTTTAGTGTTATTTTAACTGAAATGTTGGATTGTTTTTACATTAGATCTAATTGGCTGCATTTCTTGATTCTTTCTTCAGCGTAAGTGTTCAGTGCCTGAAAACTCCGTCAGAAGCCCTTAATCCTCAGAGCCAAGCTGACATGGTGACTCGTGTTTTTTGGATCGCTGTATCGTTACTCGAGTCAGACTACGAACATGAATTTCTTATGGCTATTCACCTTCTTAACAAGGTTGGTTTGCACAAAATTACAAAATCAGCAACAGANTGATTCTGTCGCTCAATTCTATTCATTCATGCAAATGAAACCTCTTCAGTAGTATTTGTTTCATTTTAGTGTTATTTTAACTGAAATGTTGGATTGTTTTTACATTAGATCTAATTGGCTGCATTTCTTGATTCTTTCTTCAGCGTAAGTGTTCAGTGCCTGAAAACTCCGTCAGAAGCCCTTAATCCTCAGAGCCAAGCTGACATGGTGACTCGTGTTTTTTGGATCGCTGTATCGTTACTCGAGTCAGACTACGAACATGAATTTCTTATGGCTATTCACCTTCTTAACAAGGTTGGTTTGCACAAAATTACAAAATCAGCAACAGAGTGCAGGACCTCTGTCTCGCGTGGCGTGTAAAATAGACTTAGATTTACGTGCAATTAAGAACAGTAAGGGTTGTATTAGACCTGTAGGCTTGCTGCTGAGAAACTGGGCTTTGTATAATGTCCTTATATTGAGAATAATGAGATGCTCTATCCCTGTGCTAAAGAAGCCTTGTAGGAGCTAATGTCACTAAACTAAGCTCATGTAACAAACACTCTCAATGTCAATAGATGACATTTGCAATAAAATAAATGAGATAACGAGATTTCAACTGGCTTCATGTCCACGACACCACAATTACCTGGACGCTCACGACCACGGTTAGGATCACACGACAACGGTGAACAATGAATACCACAATGATTAAGGCGACGCTGATACAAATGCGTTATTTACCGTGGAAAATGTTCTTCACTTTAAGCTAAATGTAATTAATTATTAAATAGTTCGTCTGTCTTGAATAATCTAATAGTCCAGTTTGGAATTCGTCGTGGCAGCGATTAAAAACGTCAGGGTTAGCCTCGACCTAGAGTAAAACACCAATGCCGAAGAGGTGCCTGAATTTGAGTTTAAAACAATAGATGTACAGTTGTACACATTTTGTTTTCTGAATGGAATTTGTGAATATATTTAGCTTAAGTCGAGGCTAACCCTGCGTAAATGAGTCCTGCGAAACTGGACTATTTTTTTAGATAATCACTTTATCCTTGTCAAGAACTCCCGATACGTTACTAGTTAGAGCATAATTATGAAGTTCATATTTGTTCTGAGATCGGAAAGTCTTCAATTTGTGTATGACAGCATTTTCTGTTTCTTGTTTCTAGGTGTTGTCAGTATTGGATTTGAGCCACCATGATTCTCGCGAGAAACTTGACAAAGTCCTTCACAAGCTCAAGTGGAATGACTTTCCTGGGCTACAGGCGCTTCTTCTGAAGGTAACTAAGACAGTAATGCAGGGTTCGTACAGATCTTGGAAAACCTGGAAAGTCATGGAATTAAAGAATTTCTTTTTCGAGGCCTGGAAAGTCACGGAATTTAACTGTCGGTCCTTGAAAGTCATGGAAAATTAGAGTTTTGTTTGATAAATTTGTTACTGTAGATGACAAGGCAAGGACAATGACAGAGAGGAGTATTTAAACAGCGCAAACTGCATGCATTTTGGTTGGCACCAGAGTTTGTGTCTGTTGAATTGTTTAAGGTCAAAAAATACCCTAAAACAAGGAAAGTTTTTAAAATTTTTGAAACTGACAGCGAAACCTAGGGTCTTGGAAAACTTGAAAAGGTCACGGAAAAAGTCATGGAAATTGAAGAGCTCAAAAGGATACAAACCCTGTGATGATGCTATCTCGGCTTGTTATTTCATGAGTCTCCACAAGACGGACACTTTCTCGGCCACTACACTAATATCGTGATACTCTTCGGTGCTCGTCTTATAGAGAGCTTCAAGTGTATTATCTTATAGAGAGCTGAGTGTATTATTAGGCCAGAATATCAGACATCGTGGCTTTACTCAACATGTTTGAGTTCCGTTTCACGCAGATATGTGAGCCAACGTTGCAGCGACATAGGTATGGTAGTTTTTAGCCTTTGTTTTGGAGAAATCCTCTGGACAAGCTGTCATCGTGCTTCATTTTAATGGCATTATTTAACGAACCGCTTTTTTGAAGAAGTAACTGCTACCATAGTTAAAATGCATTTCCATTTTCCAAAATGTTCTGTAGATATGTTAATTTTTCTGACTTTCATCGTTTGGATATTTTTTAGGGTGTCACAAATGTAGCAACTTCTGAGCCTTCTCTTCATCTGCTGGCCAAACTTACTGTTTTCTCAAATGTTGCTCTCGTGGACCCCTCGCAGGCAGCTGGTAAGTTTTTCAGGTTCTTGTCCCATTTTCCGAGCACTTTTACTCCCACGGTAAATAGACCTTGTTCAGGATACCTGCTAACTTTGCACGTGCGTAAGGACTGATGGGATAACAGCAATGTCACGTGGTTTTTCTGGAGGAAAATTTGCCATTCCAAGAAATCGCGGTCGAGTTTGTTTATTCCAGACAATAGAAAATGAAAAACTTTTTATCTTGAAGACGATAATGGCAAATTATGGGTGGAAAGGATCATTGTTTCTTCTTTGGATGCAGAAGCGATTGAAGATGTCCTCACAGCAAACAGTCAGGTAATGACGTAAATCTTGTCGAAACTCGAACTGTACACTGTTTTGCGTGACTATTAATCGTCGTCTCGTTTTGATAGAGTATACAAACACGACCGCGATTACTCGCATTATCACCTTTTTGCCCCCTTGAATTACCGCGTGACATTGCGGTTATCCCATCGATCCTAAAGCGCGTGCGAAGATGGCGGGTGTCTTGAATAAGGTCTGTTATGGAAAAATGAGAAAGATCTTGTTTTAGTCAGTGACACAGGCGGCTCGGAAGAAAAACTTCGAGTACTTCTAACAGCAGTCGAAGCTATTCAGCTACAGGAGACTTGTCAGATAATAGCCAATTGTATTTCTATTACGTGACGCCTGTTGCTTTTTTATGTCACTGCGTGACATTTACTTACAGTGAAAGGTTTGAACCCAGGAGTCATTTCAAAAGTAGGTTGAGTTTGATCATCCGGAAGAACGTAGTCCTGAATAGGACTGTTGTTGTTGACAGTGACTGACGTTTCGACAACCTGTGCGGTAGTCATCTTCAGAGTCAAAGTGAGTTGTATCACGTCAGTTGATGGTTTTATTCTCTAGTTATTGATTTGATTGGTCAATTACGTCGCGATGGTATTATCCGTCTGTCAGTTAAGTCGTGATGTTATTGGCTATGAAGACTCGTAATCAGTAATTGGTGCGTTTCGATCCGTCTATTGTCACAGTTAAACAGTCGTCTATTGTTAGTCAAGTTGTCAGTTCTCCAGTCGTTCTCTCGTAGTTAGTTTTGCTTAATCTCGTCAATAAGTCGTTTGTACGGCGCTGGTAACTGTTGGCTACGACTCAGTGGCGTTTAATCTAAGTTAGTAAACCAGCTTTCTGAAGTAAGACGTTGATAGTAGTCTCTAGAATACGTTATACATGTCGCAGAGCCC
>CALNXI010000559.1:226220-229718 GCA_942486025.1 Porites evermanni | reverse complement strand
CCGACACCTGTCGGAAGACCTATTATATCAGGGTGTTCCGGACCTACAGAACGGATCTCAGCAATTGTTGACCACCTTATTCAGCCAATAGCACAACTACAAGCTTCGTATCTTAAAAAATACGACAGACTTTATTAACTTCATCGAGAGGATTAAACTGCCTAAAAGTGCCATACATGTTTCAATGGACGTCACAATACAAAAAAACACACACACACACACACAACGAGAGGGTATTACCACTGTATGCCTTGCATACGAAGAATTTCAGGAACAGCCATGAGCACGAAAATGGCCGTAGCCTTTGCTAACATCTTCATGGCCAAAACAGAAAAAAAAACTTATTCAGACAGTCTTTTGGAAAAGGTTTATATCGATGACGTCATATCAGTATGGGACACAAGCAGAAACGAAATAGAAGAAAATTCCTTCTACAGGCAACTTCCATCCTACAATCAAATTCTATCACGGCTGAAATATCAGAAACAGAGACTACATACATTCTAAGACACGAAAGGTACAAAGGTGTCAGATTCAACAAGGATTCTATCCCTTGCGTGCGAACACACTTCAAGCCTACAGAAACAATCCAATACGTGTCACCCACTCCCCCAGGCGTCACAAAAGGCTTCATCAAAGGAGAAGCTTTTTGAGGCTTCTAAGAACAAATTCCTCTGAAATCACTTTTGAAGAAAACAAGAGGAATTTTTCAACACGCCTCAAGAATAGAGCTACAACTGTAGAAAGACATCTCTCAGAGGTAATTTTCGCAGACAGAAAGAAAGCACTAGAACAGAGAAACAAAAATGCAAGTAAGAAAATACTACCCTTTGTAAGGCAATACCACCCTGCGTTGCCCAACCTCAAGAACATACTCATGGGGAAATGGCACCTTATACAGAACCAACCATATCTCAGAAACATCTTTAAGGAACCTCCGCTCATTTCATATCGCAAAGGAAAATCCCTAAAAGACACTCAAGTAAGATTTAAACTATGAAGGTTTTAAGACCAATCTATTTGCGAACTGCAGGAGCCGTGCAGGCCCGTCAACACTTTTAAACCTTGAATTCCAACCCGTGTGCTCAGTTTCAGTCCCCCTCGGAAACAAAACTGATCAAAAATTGTCGTCTCCCTTCTTGATTTAAAAAACATGCATCTTGATTTAGAAAACGTGTCTCTTGATACATGACATGAAACACGTGGGAATTGAAAGTAAATGCTACAATCTTGACACATTCAAAAAGCAAATTGATGTTAATTTTATCGAACTTGATATTGCATTGGTGGATTTGAATTATAAAGTTGCATCTTTGATATTTTGTCACTTTTGGCGTAGCATAGGGCTGCAAAAAGACAAAATGGGGGACTGATCACCTCCGCCGCGTGCAAGCCGATCTTTTGACTACTGAGGGTTTGGGTGGGTAATTCAGATACAAACATTATCCACCAATATGAACAGTATGTAAACAAGCAAGTTACCGTTTTGGAAGGAGAAAAAAAATGGGTATTATTTTTAAAGAAGACATTTTCACAATGTAGACCCCTTTCCCCCAAATGCCTTTGCCTCCAAAAATGTAACATTCATGATCTAACTGGAAATTCAGAAAATTGTTGTCGTTGAGGGTAGGGTCAACTTTTAATGATTTGAAATACTACAAAAAGTGGTTATTTCTGCTCCTTAAAACTAGCAAGACAAGTTCATTTTTGTTTTGTCTGATATTGCATTTGAAGCTCTTCTAACTATCCAGGTGAATATGAGAAAAATGCTCTCTGCGGTATTTTCACCGGAAGTGACACGAAACTCATAACACGCAATGACCAGATCACAAAACCAGTACGCACGTGCGTACCTAAAAAAGTCAGGAGTAAAAAATAATACTAAAATGATAGTACAAAAGCAAATATTGAAAACAAAGGGAAAAAGAAAGGATAGGATAGATAAACAACGGACTGCCAGTTTAATTTTTCTTTTTATACTCGAATGTCGGCTTCCAGAAAAGAGACGTGATTCATTGGTGGACCGAATCTTCAATGATAAATCAGAGAGAAACGGCGGAAAAAGCGGAAATAGCAAGGCTGGATGGTATAAAGCGTAAAGGCGTTGTTTTCCCTTCGGCCTGTCTTCGCACTAGACGAAGTAGGGCACAATTACATCAATTTAGGGCTCTTGGTTGGTCAAAAATAGTGAGGCAAATAGCGGTAAAAGAATCACTCATTTGCAAATAAAAGTCTGAGATGCCATTAGACTGTTGGTGTAGGCGGTAAGATAGACTTGCCCCAAGTCGACTGCGTGAGTGCTGAAGGCGCGAGGGACGCCAGATCGTGGGGACAGTTAAAAGAGATGTGAGTAGAAAAAAAACAGCGAGGAGGTGAGGTAGGGAAACGGCCTTTGAGAGGGTCTAGCGCTAAGATTACACTAAAGGATTCATACCGATGTTTCGGGTTCAGGATTCCGCATTTATTACATTAAGGGTATTCGGATCATTTCGCAAGCGTTTATACTAAAAACACATTCGGATTCCCAACAGATTTCGGCACACATCGTTAAAACTGGGTGGCTTAAGCAACGACGACGGTGATGGCAACGAGAATAACGTCAAAAAACAAAAGGTTGAAAAAGTTAAACAATAAATTTTGCATGTTTCGCACGCTTTTTAGAACATTTCTTTGCCGTCCCTGTACGACCACGACGTGAATTTTTTTTTTATGCGACGTTGTTTGGAGGACGCTAAAATAAACACACGATGATGGGTTTGTCTTTCTCAGTTAAAGCTTGGGTGCGGTCTCCAAGGGTGCATGCGCAACTCCAGTGAAATACACCTATATTTGCCGTTTTGAGCAAGTTGAAATAAATGCAGAAAAGTTTCAAAAAACGAGAATTCTAATAATAGTGAAGTATTTGCCACCCTCACCATCGTTATTTTTAATGCACCTTATATTCTAATGAACGTGCCAGTTCCATTTTAGTTTTACTGAAACTCTTACATGTCATATAATCAAAGGAGGAAAATTATCATGATTCGCTGGCAGAGTTGTTTATTCCACAAAACATTGCGGATTTAAAAGTAATTAGTTACAAAGTATTCATTTTCGATTTCGGATTCAAAATCTCCGGAGACTTGAACAAACCCGGATGGTTTTTTTTAATATTATTTTATGGATTCACGCATCTGCGTTTGTCACCTTTGGGGACATTGGAAGAGGAGTGGGCAGAAGGAGGCAGGGGGATTTAGAGAATTGTGCGTATCTCTGAAAAAATCATTGCTACGTCCCAGAAGACTGCATAGAATGGCCTCTAGCGTTCGTCCAGAGAGACCCAAAAAGTGGTCCGTAACGTAAAGCACCAGAAAACATTTTTTTAGCCGGCGTTTCTCAAAACGCACACACTTTTTAGACCCGGAAAATTTTGTTTTTACTACCTTTTTGCTTGCCCCTGTCACTGAAAAAGTAGCCAAAAGAAATTAATGAGACTTTTCGATAAAAATAGCTGCCAAA
>CALNXI010000559.1:216220-221220 GCA_942486025.1 Porites evermanni | reverse complement strand
TGCCGAGGAAAATTTGACTCATATGCGGTGTAAGAACCTGTAAAACTCACGGGTGACGTGTGCATGAACAGTATTTTCAGATTTCTGTTTCTAGAAATCCAAATGCTATTTCTGTACCTCAGATGCAATTGCAAGTCATACCCAGTCACTTTGCAAAGTGTTGTTGCCGAAAGTACTATAAAAAATGTGCTCAACGATGGCCGCAGAAATAAGAGTCGTAAATGACTCCTTGACGTGTTTTAGCCAATGGGGCGATCAAAAGATGGTTAAAAGAATATAAAACAAAAGAAGCGTTGTACGATCCATGGAGAAAAAGGCTGAGACTATTATCGTTGGATTTTGGCAAGAAATAAATTCTGATGGCTCAGAAAATCAGCATCCTTCGCTGAAGTACATGGAATTTGCAATATTAAACGAGCAATAATATTTTGTAACTGATGTTGCAGGGGTGACTATTAACCTAAGTTAGCTCGTGTTAAAATCGGTCTTTCTGAAATTTTCGGTTGCATTAATTTTGTTAAATGTTTTGCATTTTTTTACGACACTTTTGAGATACACGAAAAAAGTACGCCTTTTTTTGTTAGACGCGATAGAGAAAGTCCGACAAAGATCTGGATAGCCCTACACGAGTACATGTAAATTGCCTGTCAAGATTTGGATTCAAAATAGGTCTTTTGTCGTTGTCTTATAACGTAACCGAGTCCAATGTTATGTTCCGTACTTGACCATGCTTGACCTCTGGGACTCATTTCGTAACTGACATAAACTAATAGAACTAAAAGAAGACCTGTGACATGTTGTTATCATCTGTCAAGGGCTCTGCCAATGAGATGTTGGCTTATTAGGCAAGGCCGTCCCCTTTTTTTATCGTTTAGTGTCGAATGCATTTCCTTATATTGGGTCGGTCGGTCGGATTGAAAAAATAAACCTAGAAAAAAAATCACAAGAAGTTGGGGAATAGGAGGCCCTGATACCCCAGGATGACGGTAAAAGTTAACATTAATATACTTGGATTAACAAAATGCACGATATCAGTACTGTAAAAAATGTTCCTGTTTTTGTTCCAGTTTTTCTCAATGCTGTTACTATGCTCATTTTCAGATTAAAAGAATTATTTCAAGTGAAAAATGGTTTAACTACGTCGTTACTTCTTTTTTTTTTGAAAATGTCAAAACTTTGGCTCGGTCGGACGACGCTAAACGGAGGAAAAAAAGAGGATGGCCCCAAGTGAACGTGCAACCCGTCCACAAAGAAATATTCAATGTGCCCATCGAAATGGAAAGGCATAAAGAGCTTTGTAAGTTCAAGAAGCATTTCGAAAGCTTTACGTCGATTTACGAAATAGCCAAAAGTAAAGGTCTGGGAGCAAACCCAGAAGTCAGCTTGGCAAGAATAAACAAAGTGGTGGGCGGAGGAGTCGAAGTCTTCTTCATCTGAACAAAAGACGCTTGGAGCCTTGAATTTCGAAGTCGAGTAGACGAAAGCGGAATACTTCAAGGTAAATACTTCTTACAATGTTTTTTATGCACAATTAGCATTTACTAAAGTATAAATCTCTGCTTACATGCTTATACATTCCACTAGGAAGTGAGGAATTATTAATATGCTTTGAGACTATTTTAAAAGTGAGAGGATGGTTGCTTAATGAATATAAAATATAAACTTTATTTTCTGTGACGTGACTCGAAAGAAAAAATGAGACTGCTAGTAGAGCTTCGATTTTATAACAATAACTTTCATTGCCAGTCAACTTTGTAGCCGTGAAACAAAAAAGCAAAGAATCGCCAGTTGATCACCACACGTTTTGTTTTCTACCGATCACGGGGTTATTTATTAAAGACCAACTCTTGACTATAGTAGTCCAGCAACCATTAAGAATCATCAATGACCTTGATCGGTTCGTCACCTAATCGCGTGATTCGTGAAATGCCTCCAAAAGGTAAGGTGATTCGTGAATGTACGGAAAATTCCGAATTCGTGATCCAGACCCACCCCTTCCAGACCCTGCATGAACACCAGGTGTCCATCTTAGAGAGGTGTCCGTTAGGAGAGAGTTGACTGTATACTGTTACGCTTTTAGACCATAAAAAACGGGAACGTTAGCTTTTAATGACGATTGTACAGTGAGAAAATGATCCACTTTTCTAATATATTTTTCCAATTAGCGTTTTTACTATTTTGCACAAGTAAAACAGATGTGTATTCTTTGTGAATTGGTTCAGCTGTATTTTCTTAAAACGTAGTTGACACTAAAGCTTCCCTCGCTAGTTATGTTTTCGGTAAATTGTATCCGTGGTAATATACCGAGTCATGTCAAAGATTTCCATACATATTCCTTACAAGAAAACAAGAACGCTCTAAAAAGCTGAAGTCTCGCTTCCTTTGAGATTCGATAAGAAATAAGACGCTCTAAAAGCGTTGACTCGAAAGGCTTGGAGATAAGATGAGAAATGAGGAAGTAATTAATTCTTAAGGATCCTGTGTCCGGACGTGGAAGCCATAGGGACCGTGTGGGGAAGGGAAATAAAAATGCTAGCTAGACTGGTGACACAGTAGCCATTGACTGCCTTTAGTACATACAATAATATATTCGCACTCCAAACCTATTCTCCCAGCACGGGGAACTAGTTATGGGAGGAAACCGCGACTGCTAAGACAATAGGCATGCCGAATAATGAGGGTAAGCGACGTCAACCGCCACCAGGGGAGGTGGGAGTGGAGAAACTTGTAAGTCACATCCAGTGAACTCCGTTGAACTGGCCCAGAGGCGGGTAGGGAGTTACTTTTACGGACCAATTATGTATGCAGTGAGAATAGTCAGAATTTTGCATGCCTTCCGTTTTAAAACTCAAAAAAACTATAATGTTACAGTTGGGTAACTGAACTTGCGCCCTTTCGCTAACCATTAATTATTATTCGGATAAACCCCAATAAAAACTATGAGATTTCTTAAACGTGATTTTTTGTTATGAAGTTAAATTTTAGCAGTGAATAGAAAGACCACACCATGGACACCCTTCTTTCTCCTTCTGTTTCTTCTTCTTTTGTGGCGTTTCCTTGTGTTCTATTGTTAGCCGTCGACAACAAAAGAATACTAAGCTACTAAAAACTTAAACTAAACTAGCAGTAATCAGGGATTAGCTAGTGCGTTCGAATGTTGGTCATAGGAATTGAGGCTGGTGCAGGGTGTCTCTTTGAAGATACTTGGTTCCGAGGCTAAGGGGAAAAAAACAAAAGAAATGAATTATCCTTCCCTTAATCGATCTCAATGCGGTTTCTTGGCTTTATATGGCAAAGCCTCGGATCCAAAGATGAATTTTAATAAATTCGAAACTGGCACATTAAGTAGTGTAAAAGATAGAGTTCTTGGGTCGTCAAATCAAACTTACCGAGTAGAGCAGACCTGACGAGGAGCTCACGAAGAAAATTAACAGTGCAGACGAAGAATATAATTATAATTTGTGATGTAAATACTGTATTGAGGTATTTCTGGTACCTGAACCAACCTAAAATCGAGATTCTTTGCGCTAAATGCTTGTGCCCAGGCTTCTCGCGTTCAGTTTAGGCTGCGTTCTCTCAGCGTCCAACACAGAAATGCAATAATTACAAATCTAAAGTGAAAACTTCCAATGATGTCTAGGTCATTATACAGTAATTACAAGGAATCTTCCACAATAAAAAGGCGATATGAGGCAAAGAGGCTGCAATAGATCTTGCGAATCTATGACATCAAGGAAACCTCAACGAAGACGTCAGTATGAAAAAAAAGCACATTTCTCAGAAAACTACTAAAATTAATAGACTATTCCAATTTGTAGACTGGTAGATTCTGTTGGAAATGAAGTCTGCAAGCAGGGTGCGTGAGAGTCAAGTACAAAGCTACCCGTGACACATCCGTGACACATATCTGACCAATAGTTGAAGTCATTGATATCTCAAGTATTTATAAAGTGCAATGCGACCTCACATCTTAACAACTGCGAAAATCTATCAAAAATACATACAACAAAGTGAATCTATTTAACCGTAGAGTCCCATTAATTGCGACAATATTCTGAGAAACGTAACGCCTCAATACACCACAAAACAGCATTTCCTTGCTATAATATTTTCTCATCCTACTCGAGATATTTACTTTTCAATACACGTGTATAATTACACGAAAATCAAGGGCCTCGCATCTGGGAAAATTACATCATTGCCATTATTAGCGAAAACGTGTAGGAACCATTGTAATATTATTTATTTATTATATGGCTGAGTCTGTTTCCGCGTCCTGCACTTGTTTCCGATCCCCGAAACTGGAAGAAGCCATATAATGAACATCTTATTAGCCTCGTTTTTTCGGTTCGTACTCTAAATTACGGATCCTCGTTTTTTTTCCATCGATTTATGGCCCAAGCGCGAGCGCTTCGCTTCGCGCACCCCTGGGGGAAATTCTCGACTTTGCTTCACCCATTTTAAAATCTCCTTCGTTGGCTCGGGGTCCAAGCCGATGACATGTGCATTACAGCTGATGGGCAGATTTCGTTATTTTACACTCAAACATAGCTAGTAGAGGAGACTGGTTAGGAAAGCCGGCAAACATCAAAGTTGAAAACAACGGTGCTTTAGTTTTTGTTGAAGTTACCTGACCGTGCACAATCCTTCGTTTTCTTTGTTCACAAAGTGTGTCAGGTCCAAAAAACCTAACAAAACATATAACAAAAAAGAGTCTAACGGGTTTCAAAACCATTCCACTTTAATAACTATGACTCAAAAGAGGATTTTTCTAGAAGAATGGGTACTTCGCTCGGCAAGAACCAGGGCGCGTTGGGGAGCGTTTATACCTTGGCGTAGAACAAGCAGGGTTCTATCTAGGGTATTTGAGGGGTAGAAGCTTCCCCCCACAAAATGCCCAGCTTTCCCCCCCAAAATATTGTTATCATTACAGTATATAAGTAACTATATCGAAAAAATCATCAAGACGCGACGAGGTTAGTGCTCACACTAGAACATTT
>CALNXI010000559.1:158641-209680 GCA_942486025.1 Porites evermanni | reverse complement strand
AGCATGTCGGCGAAAATGGCATCTCTTGTCTCCTACCTTGTATATTATTATTGTATATAGAGTGAATTTCAACAAATTACTGCAAATTATCACGAAACTTCGTTGGAGCAATAAGGACAACAACAACTAAATGCAGAGTAAGTTTCATTGATCTTTATTTAGTATTTCCTTTTTACCCCATACAACACTGTAATTTTACTGGAACCGTACTATGGTACTATCATAGAGCCTGGGTTACCTGTGGAACAACTGAAAGAGTGAATTTGCCATCGTGTTCAATAACCCTTGTCTGATATAACAGAAGGGCATTTTGTATGCGCATGCGTCAATATGGGCTGTTGAAGTGCCACAGAGCGACCACAGAGGCATTTCCTATGAATTGTTTACATTCAGTACCAGCATTTTCAGGTTGTTTTCTGGAGCTGAATGACGTGTATTGGGTGCTACGTTCCACAAACATGTTCTTTAAGGTATCGAGGTATTTCTACGATGAAAGTGAGTTTATTGTACCTTCGCTGTCGCCCTTGAGAGGACAGTCTTTCCTTTCGTAGAACAGTACATCGAAGACAAGATGGCGGCTGAATGTTCTTATCAACTAACATTTCGCGCACATTTTTTGAGCAGGAGGAAAAGGTCAGTATGATAGTTTTTCGTCAAACAATTATCCTATAGATACTTAATTCTTCTCAATAGTATAACTCGAAAATCGAACTTAATCGTTTCAGGAATACAGTGGTTAATTAAGTGTCCATTCTGCCGTGAAACTGTTTTTCCCCCTTTCTCTGGCTTGTTGATCTCGAAATCTCGCCTTTCTCCCCAGATTAAGTTAACGATTAATGAAACTAAGAATACTTTCGCGAATGAATGGCGCTTTGATGAAGGCTGTGAAAAATCGCCTTCTGCAGTAATTTTAGCTTTCTTCTCCGGTACGTCTTCGTTGAGAAATAAAATACACGCACTTCAACTATAAATTTAAATCAATATAATAATGCCAGTAAGATGGTGTTTTGAAAATACGAATATTCTATCATTTAGGTAAACAAAGGAAAAAAAATTGCAGCAATCGGTTTGAATTCTGATTTTTTCCACCTTATTTTGATGATACACTGTTTGTTTACATTTCAGTATGCAAATAAATATAACATTTTGGCGTTTTAAAGAAAATCTAGCTAAACTCCCCAACCCCAAAATAGCACGAAATGAAACGTTATCAATACACCTTTTAAATAAATCCTGGCTTCTGCTGCAGAAAAATCGCATTTATTCCTAAATGATACCATTTTATGGATACTACATTTGTTGATATGCTAATTTGTGAGACATTTCATTCACGAAGGATGTTGACTGAGACCAGCTCCTCCTCTGTATTGATCCACATTCTTGTTTAATGCATCAGTTTCTGCTTGATAATTCTTCCATGATGTACCACTTACGTAAGGGTTTCATCTGGATTCAGTAAAACGCTCTTAACAGAAACATTAATAACAGACAAATTTATCCATCCATTTGTGCCATGTTTGTTGTCGTATCCCAGCTCATTTGGGTCCTTTAGCAGAAGTATTTATTTTTTGAGAAAACAGCATTTTTTGCCCCCCTTTAACAAACTTCCTGTCTTATGTTTAAACAGGCTTTGAAGGTGAACAACATCGTCAGATTTATGGAGTGATGGCCATTCTTTGTTTTAAATAGATCACTACTGTCATCAAATTTAAATTAATAACAAGAAATCGATTGTGGAACGCAGGAGCTGTTACTCAAGAGTCGCTTCAAAATAGTAGCTTGGGAAAATCTCTGTATCTTTTAGAGTGAAAGAAAAATAAAAGTACTGTTCGTTTTTTCGGAGTGTGTGCATTCGTTTTGTCTGCAACTGAGCTTAGGAAATGCTCAAATGATTATGTACTATATAATCACTTGTAACTGTTGCTGTCTCAAACTCAATCCATCCTTCATTTCCTATAGAATATTTTTTTATAAATTTTCCGTGAAAACTTTCGAAAAACTGTAAAAACCCAATAGATTTCATGTTTTTGTGGCAAATATAAACGCGTGTCTCCGCGATCAGTTTAACATGAGACATTGCGCTAATAAATAAACCTCGCGTGGTAATTTTTTGTTTCGCTTTTTGTCTTAAAGCAGCTGAACATTGCTACGATAAATTTCCTCCCTGATAAGTAAAACCACGAATTTGGAAATCAAACCATAGAAATGCATTGCTTTGCCAGTGAAAATCAGACTTATACAGGAACATGACTTTTTGGCGTTGAGTCTTGAAAGTCTTTAAAAGGCCAAGAAAACCTACTGCTGAAAAATCTACGAGTGAAAACCCGCGTAGAAAACGTCCGATTTTTGTCATGGCGAATAGTTTTTGTAGGAAAGTACGGTATTCAAAGCACCAACGAAATGGCTTTTAAAAGGACTGTAATTTTACGCGCGAGTTTTCGATTTCCCGCCATCAGATTTGATGCGCCCACGCTATTGTCGTTCAGCGGATTCACGCATGCGCATGCAAAATGCCCTCCTGTTGTCTGATATGCACTCATTATAAAAAGCAAATCACCTTCAACCTTTGCTTTCATCGCATATAAACGTTTTGGTACGAAGGGAGAACAAAGTATGTTGCCACATTTTCCAAAAAAGCTTTTAAAAACTGCAGCTTTCTTCCAATTAAATAAAAATACCACAAACCCTGAATGTAATATATAAATTTAGCCAGGGCTAAAAGCGAAGCTCTGGTTAACAATACTTGTAAACAAAAAAAAAATAAATCGTGTAATGTTAAACGGGGAGGGCAATGAAAATAGCATCAAGATCAGTAGATCTAATTAGCAAAAAAAAAAAAAACAAATTGCACGTGCAGCACACTTTTTCTCTAAGTAGCAAAAAAAAAACAAATTTGCACGCTTTTTGTCTTTCTTTGCCGTTGTTTTGCACAACTACAACGCTATTTTGTAGGACTAAAACGCCAAACTTCCTAGTTACACATTATTTTTATGGAGGAATTGTCGTCAACGGTGCTTACCCAATATTTTGTCTCCTGTGTTCTTCGCTTTTATTTTTCACTGCGGCTCATTTTCACCTTGCTGGCCGCTAGCATTTATTATTGTCTCACAGCCGCTTTGAATTTTCATGTTTTTCTTCCTACAAAATTCGTCTCTTTTGTTTTCAATCACTCGCTCCAGCTCTTTCTCTCAAATAACGTCGAAAAAGACACGACTTTGTTGTTGTTTTTTCTTTCTAAAAGTCCGGGCGGCCATGCGATTTCTTTCCAAATAAAACCTTGAGTTGCATTTTGGTTGCCATAACTGCTGATCGAATTATTTTACATTGGTATGCCTGTGGTGCGGACGGACGGTCGGGCGGTTGGTCGGTGTACGGTCATGTGATTACCAAATTTTCTCGGATGGGTAGTTTACCACATTTCTTTACCCAAGGTGCTCCGCTATAATTTGGCCAAAACAGGAACTGCTTCAAATATTCTGAAAAACGTCAATTTTATTACCTTCACTTGCTTTTAAATTCTTCGCTCACAAAGACATGGCTTTCTACACAAAACAGGATTTCCCTGCATAAATTCACATCCCACCTCATTGCCAGTTTACTGTTTATTATATATAGTATTTACTTTTCCTTCCAACAAAAAGATCGAGTGTTTTCTTTCTGAATCGGTTGACTTACAAACAAAGGGCTTCAATTTGAGAGCCACGAAATCAGAGCAAATTCGATGATTATACCTATTATACACCCAAGAAGTCTCAAAAGTGGCTGGCTTCGGCCACAGTCAACCCAGGCTGGTCTACGGTGCAAAGAAAGCCAGGACTAGCCCAAGAATCATTTTAACTAGCCCGAAGAATTTTTTGACGAGCAGGATATTTTAACATTCTTTTGTAATTTGAATACTGCAAAAAAACCTTCACTTGCCTGTCAGGCAAGTTAAGAACAGGATTCACTAGCCCGATAGCAAAATCCACTAGCCCCAGGCTAGTGGACATTACTTTCTTTGCACGCGGGGCTGGTTCACGTGTACTACAAATCCACCATGTAGCAACCAATAAAGGATGACAACCATAACTTTCAGAAAAGAGCAGTTTTCAGTATCTTCCACATAGGAGGCTGAGAATGTGGAGTCAAAAAGAAGCATAAATCAGAAAATTCCTTTCACTTGGGCAGTGCACCGGGTAAAGGATTCACGATGCTCTGGAATGTCCCAGAGTTGCCTTTAAGGGAAAAGTTTGGGCACACAAGTTCGTGACTTTACGGTTTGTTTCAGCTATTTCAAGAGGTGAGACCAGCATTACTTCATATTTATCTCGAGGTCACTTCAAGTTCTTTTGGCTACAATAGATATTTTTATTTTTTGAGGAGTCATTAATTATTTGTTTTGGATTACCTGGGGTTTGAAGCAACTCACCCACGGCCCATCAAATCTAAGCTGACGGATTAGCCAATTGCGCCACCATGACTGAGGAATAATTGGAGCCATTTACATACTAAGCAACAACCACTATGGTTCCACATCTCCTTTTTCTCCCATTTTAAACAACCCTTAACAATAACAACATGGCAGCACTCACAGGTGCCTGACACGAAAATCACTACATACACATGATACAGCAATACACAAGTGTATGCTCCAATAGCAGGGTTCGAAATTTACTGGCCTCCAGTCATCAGGGGCGACCAGAATTTGACAGACGACCAAATCACAGATCATGGTTGCCCTTTGGATGACTAAAATTTAGCTGTCCGCTACCTAAAGATACGAACAGTTATCATAATAACAGGAAATTATAAGCTTGAGTCAGTTTTTCTGCTTGATAAATGGTACAGTGCAAAAACTATCTATTCTATACCATTTTTTACAATTAATTCGTACATGCATAAACATGATCATTTGTATTGTCTGCCATCTTGTTTAGTGTTAACCACTGTGCAGTAACTCCAAAGCTCCAAGAAAATTCCTGGATGTACATGCCAGGTGCTGCTTTAATAAAAGTCATGATGGATTTACCCAAGCGTAACAGTTTGAATCGGACAAAACAAAAGAGATTCAAAGGAAACAAAAACAAGAATTAAATGTTTCTGAAAAAGAGACTGAAGAAGAACTTTCAGCCATCGCCTTGGCAAAAAAGAAANGCACGCTTTTTGTCTTTCTTTGCCGTTGTTTTGCACAACTACAACGCTATTTTGTAGGACTAAAACGCCAAACTTCCTAGTTACACATTATTTTTATGGAGGAATTGTCGTCAACGGTGCTTACCCAATATTTTGTCTCCTGTGTTCTTCGCTTTTATTTTTCACTGCGGCTCATTTTCACCTTGCTGGCCGCTAGCATTTATTATTGTCTCACAGCCGCTTTGAATTTTCATGTTTTTCTTCCTACAAAATTCGTCTCTTTTGTTTTCAATCACTCGCTCTAGCTCTTTCTCTCAAATAACGTCGAAAAAGACACGACTTTGTTGTTGTTTTTTCTTTCTAAAAGTCCGGGCGGCCATGCGATTTCTTTCCAAATAAAACCTTGAGTTGCATTTTGGTTGCCATAACTGTTGATTGAATTATTTTACATTGGTATGCCTGTGGTGCGGACGGACGGTCGGGCGGTTGGTCGGTGTACGGTCATGTGATTACCATCTGCTTGATAAATGGTACAGTGCAAAAATTATCTATTCTATTCCATTTTTTACAATTAATTCGTACATGCATAAACATGATCGTATTGTCTGCCATCTTGTTTAGTGTTAACCAATGTGCAGTAACTCCAAAGCTCCGAGAAAATTCCTGGATGTACATGCCAGGTGCTGCTTTTATAAAAGTCATGATGGATTCACCCAAGCGTAACAGTTTGAATCGGACAAAACAAAAGAGATTCAAAGGAAACAAAAACAAGAATTAAATGTTTCTGAAAAAGAGACTGAAGAAGAACTTTCAGCCATCGCCTTGGCAAAAAAGAAAACTCAAACAGAAGCAGAATGCTCTGAACCTACACAAAACGAGCAGATTTGAAAATTTCAAACTAGTCGTCAGTGTCCTAACTTAATTCTGAAGATACAAAGTCTATGACCTGCTCATATTGCATAGATTATAACAGTAGAAATCTCATTTTATTTACCTCTTGAATTAAATACTACACTATGCCATGTATTAGTGAGCAACAAGCATTTTCTAATAAATAATGTCTATTTCCAGTTTTGGCTTTTAGTCCATCTTACTTTTCTTTGCACCTAGATTTCACCTTGGATGCCTAAATGTGGGAAAATGGTTGTCCCATGGGCGACCTAGTTCAAAAGTTAATTTCGAACCCCGAATACTGTCTTGTTTATATTGAGTGGCCTTGGTTGTCTATTAAACAGGAGTTTTACATTTAACATAAGGTCTTTCTGCAGGTACCATCATCACAAAAGAAACAAAGGAACCAAACAATAGAGTTCTCCTGGGGGCTTTATTGCTTGGTTGTATTGTCTCTTTTGTTGTAAGTAATCTGTGCCTCCGAACCTGCAGAAGGAGTCACAAATGTCTTTCACAGAATACCAAGAAACATTGGTTGTACTTTTCACACAGACCTGTGGTTGACCCTAAGCAAATCTTTTGGTACCTGTGACAATTAAGGTTAGTAAAACAAACCTACACCATTTAATCAAAAGCCCATATGCTTTGGAAACAAAGAAATGGTAATCAGTTTACAAGCAGATGAAATAATGCTTGAAACAGTGTCTTTTTTAGCCCATGTCCCTCACCTGAAAGTTAAACTTGTCTTGAAGATTTTGGAACTTTCTTGTTCCCAGGATTTTCCTCAAGCTCTCCTTTAGAGAAACAAAATAAGAAAAAAGAGTTAGGTACAAAACCCATAAGCATGTTGACCCATACAATTCATTTAAGTAAACATCACAAAAGAGTGATTCTCAGTTTCACCTCTTTTATCACCTCATATGACATCAAATGGGGGTATATTAACTTAAAAGCTCAGCTAAATTAAAGAAACAAAGTTTAGAATTATTGTTTGTCAAAAACTTTTAACAACTTGGTGGATCCTATAGGAGCTGTTTGTTCATTGTCTTTTGACAAACACTTAGTGCTCGACATCTTCTTTGCTGTCTGTGTCCAATTCGTACTCCATCTCCTCATTATCTATGTTAATTTTGGGAACATCCTATTAAGTAGCATCATCTTTTGTTCCATCATGTGTGGTGGAGATGTCACAAGTCTTAGAGGAATGCCACATCATCTCTCCTGGATTATTGTTCCAGGCCTGCTCTATCCATTAAAGGACCAGATTTTTATGACAGAGCTTACTTCTTGCCAGCAGAAGTGAACTCAAGGTTCAGCATTATCACCCATGACAAGACACTGTTAAAGCATTTACTCACTTGTGTACAGTCTACCCAAAGTAGATTTTAAATGATGATCTCCATCCATGTATTGTTAAGCTGAGATCTAATTTGAATGATTGCATCTAAAATAATTAAGTTCAATCCAATGACTGGCAGGCAAAATGATTGAGTAACAGATGGAATAAATACTGTATATATTCAGCTATACGCCGATCTTGGCTGTAAGCAGAGACCCTAAACTTGAAACTCGTAGAATCAGCATAACCAAGAACAAAAGATAAATCCAAAACACCTGGTTATAAGTAGCCTGCAAGCAGCAGATACATTTCCGGTCGTTGCTTTTCTTCCTTTGAAAGTAGCATCTGCGAACCCGAGCGGCAAAACGATTTCCGTGACTTAAAACCTCTTAAGCCAATCACGGTTTAGCTCTTACTTTAAAATCAAGGAACTAACTAGCGAGACTTCTTGTAAGATCATGCGCGGTGGATATGTTTACAAGTCGAAATTGAAAGGACGCCGTAGCTTGTGTAAAGTTCCAGACATAACTGAAGTTTTCTGCCTTTCTGAGAAAACATGTTTCCTAGACCACTGCTTGGTTCACGATCACTTTTGTAGCCATGACTTCCACATTCAACATGACTGCAGTTTAACATGATATAGATACTCTGCCAACAAGACCTGAGTTTTGGTATTTTTATCAACATTGGCATATCATTACTTTCACGTACATGAAAAAAATTGGTAACCTTTCCCAGTGTAACACAGTCCTGAAGAGTTACATATTTCAGTGGTAAGATTTCTGCACAAACCCATTCATGCAATTTCATACTAAATGGTTAATATGAATATAGTTGAAACGTGTGCATAAGTGAACACTTGCATTCCTTTCCCATCCCATTTCCTTACATCTGCTTATTTGCTTCAAACTCATAACTCGAACTTCCAATAACTCAAACTTTATCTAAAAGGTTCGAGTCATTGGGAGCCAACTGCATACATACCAGTATTCATGGCTACTTCAAGCCCTCCCTTGTTCGGTTCTTTGCTACATCAAGCAGAAAATCAAAAAATTTCAAGCCCATAGGGAGGGGGGTGCAATGGGTGCACTCACACCCCTCCCCCTGCCCCCCTATTGGACCCAGAGGCCATTTTTTTTGTTTATCAACAGTTTTTAAAAAGTTAATTAATAGTATTGTCCTATTTTAATTCAATGATGGTGTAGTAAAGTTGAAAACACTGTATAAAGAAGCTGAGTGTTCTAGCCTTTGTTAAGTATAAAAAGGGGGATTTGGTATGCCTTCAAGACATTTACCCCTTGCTATTACATCGTTTACCCCTTCCTTTTTTTCCTTTTTAATGAGTTATCTGTTGTTATCTCAGATTAAAGGAACGGTATCCTGTTACTGTGCATGTGCTAGATTTTGATTATGTGGAAGGATGTTCTGAATTCAAAAGATGTAAGAGTAAGAGAACCTTGAAAAATGTGTTTGAATCATGCTTGGTCAAGTTCAAAACTACACTAAAACTTCTCAGAATTAGTTAAGTTTCGATTTGGGCGAAATCCAGAGATTTTAGTGTTGCTTACATTTGCCTTTGGTGGAGGACCAAGAGAAGCAAAGTGCTTTGATGTTGGTTGAAGGCTTACATGTATTTCTCCCACCAGCTTCCATAAAAGCTCAGATAATCATGAAAGGAATAAGCAAAAATGGAACAGCAACAATAAAGATTATGTAAGAAAGAAACCATTAAGACATGGATGTGACTGAAAAGGAGATCTTGTGGAAGCTTTGTGACGACCAATGTGTTGCAACAACATGGTTGTAAACTTTTAATTAAACCTCCCCACAGCCAACAAAATCAAACAAAGAGGCACTCGATGTTTAGGGAAACGAGTGTAATAAAATCATAATATAGTCTTTGACTAACCTTTGCAATGCTTCATCACATTGAGATTGCAATTTTACTTACAATGTATATCTTTCAAACACTTTAGGCTAGGGCTTGCGTCAATACCTTTCTCGCCCTCAGTGGGCGAGAAACCAGAAACCCACAATTGCTACATATTCTCTTATTTAAATCAGTGAGTAACCAGAGAAGCTTCTATTACAGACCAGTGAATATAGTCAGGTCTCTTAGTGAAAAATAAAGGCCGGATCGTTACAGACGTGACAAAAGTGTCAAATTTGGCACAGAGCTTCCTTAGCACCTGCCGATTAATACTGGAGGGGTTGCCCGTTACAAACGGTCCTAATTAAAGATAAAAGGAGGGGGGGGGGTTAACTTTCACCTATAATAAAAGATTGGGTGCCCTGTGGTGAGTACTCTTCTTGTTTGATTTGGCTAAAACCCATTTGTTTCAAATTTTAAAGTTTTTAATTTGGTAATGTTTTGTTGTTGTTACACTATTCAAAATAGTTTTTACAGGCACATAATACTGACTAGTGCCCAGTCTCCACACGGTAAGTGTGGCCATGTTCAATGTGTGGCTATCAGTGTCACCGCTAAGACTTGCCAGTGATAATATCATTACATATCAATTTAAACAGATCACAAAGCTAGCTTTCAAAGATGTCATACAATAACATAAAACCCAAATGTATCACATCCTAAACGGTAGAATCGTTAAATTTTGACATGCCACATGAACAACCTCATGAACCATAACTGACAACGCGCCCACTTTGTAATTGTGCAGCTAAGATTAGATTATAATTTGCTTCGTTGGTAACCTGTCCTTGAGATAATGATTAAAACATGTCAACCTCGTCCTCAGGGGGAAAAGGGGGAACTAGGGTGGCACAGTTGGTTAGTGAGCAACCTTCGGTGCGCCAGGTCCCGAGTTCGATCCCCTGTGTCAAAACGTCCTTATTTCAACTTCTCTCCTTTCTGTGTAGCTTTGACTAGCTTTAAATACCCTTAAAACAGAACATTAAGCAACAACTAAGGACATATCTTGAAGCTTGACGCTAATTCAATGTTAGAATAAAGGCATATGTAAAAGAGAAACCTTGTGTGGTCTGTAAAATTTAGTGCCGATTGTGTGAAATTCTGGGGAGAAATCAAACCTTCTAGCCATCCTGATCGATTGTTTGAACCCTTGCTAACTCAAACATCACGCTTACTCAAGTCGATTTCCCCTGGAATTCCTTCATACAGCCAGTTACTGTAATTTTACCCTAGCTAACTCGAAGTAATTTTTGTTTCCCTTCCGATCATTTCTCTACAATTTTACCCCCGATAACTCAAACCATGTTTTAAGCACGTATTATAAACAAGTCTGGAAAAAAAAAACAGTGTACTGGAGTCCGAGTGCTGAAATCCACCATATTGCATAAATCCGAGCGTGGAAATCCACCATATTGCATGCAATTTATGCACATGTAAGTGCTGCAATGTCCGTGGCCTGTACTGTATACCAGCTGGTACATCATCTATATTTCAAATAATTTTAAATTACAATCTGCTATGCTAGGCTATTTATTACACTATGATACATATACATGACAGGTTATTACAAATAGAGGTAATTACATAAACGCAGACACATATTTTGATCTACTTTTTGTCTTCCTTCTTGTTTCTTAATTTGAAACATTCGAACTGACATGCCTTGCTATTAATTTTGGGTTTCAGGCTTCTCACTTGGGGGACTTATTAAAGACATGAATATTTCATTTGGTGACATTTTTTTTCATACTAATTAGATGTTTCTTTTTTCCTGGTAAGCGGGGCACAGAGTTTAAAACTGATATTTGTCTCCAATTTCTAGTTTAGAAAATAATTGAACATTCTTTCTTCAGGCTTTTTATAAGGTCTTAAGTATTGGCCCTTTCTATGGTGAGTTTTTGATTGCTTAATTTTATTAAGGTTATTCTGTGATGGGTATTGGTGACATGGCAAAGGTAATCCTCTCATTTGTAATTTTCTATTGTTTTGAATTTTCGGCATGTTCTCATTTTGTTATTTTGAACAGTTTTGGTCCGTTCTTCCTTGAGTATCATCATGTGGTGGTGTCTGAAAGTCTCCAAGGTTCGTCCCATATCTGCATATCGGTGAAACTTGATCTTTTTCGACAAAGATCTCCACAAAGAAGAAACGTCGCTAAATATCTTTGAAAGAGAGATTTGGCAAGAAATCTGTTCCACAAACAGCATGTTTATCATCCGAAGTTGATAAATATACAACAGAGCTTTCATTTGGGTCGTCTGGCAACACTTTATCGTGAAAGAATCATTAATGTCAACAGAAATTTGCACTAAGTCGTAAAATAAAGTGCTGAGATTAAGACAGGGTTTGTTCTCGATCAGGTTAAATTTTTATCAGACTATACTGGAATCGAATTCGCAAACGAGATTCATGTTTGACATAAAGAAATTATAATAATTAATCGATCTGCTAAAATTTAATCGTGGAGAAACACAGGACGGCCTGCTGACAATTGCGATCCATTTGCCCAAATTCCGTTGAAGATGATTTTCACAATAATCTTACTAGTTGATGTGAAATGTTAGACGGACCAAAACTGTTAGCTATTCTTTGGTTTACTGAAGGACAATGGATCATCGTTAGTGTACGTTTTTCTAAAGGAGGCACATTACTGGTTATAACAGCAAAGCAGAAAGTACAGCAGCGCCTGCATCGTTGCCTTACTCCATGACTCAGTTTGTTGTTGCTTCGCTTTGTTACATTTCATGAACACATGAAATTTATCGCGGCATTATTTTCTTTACAAGGTTTTAGTGCAATGCAGCCAAAACCGCCAAAGAAAAAAAGAAACCATTGCAGCGTGCAAAACGCATTAAGCGACAACTGTATGCAAAATATAATTAAATTTTCGTTTCCAAAAATGACCGGTCAAAATGACTGGCAAGATGAGAGTTTGACCGGCCATTATTTTCAGCCCTGCCATATAAGGCTATTGACCCCGTGTAAGATTTGTTTCACTCTTGGACTGTTTGCAAATTATTTTTCTACAAAATCATTTAGCCTTTCCCTCAAAAGTAACATGAATGTGCCCTAATGTGTTTGATTTAAATTATAAATTTATTAATGGGAGTTTTGCTATTAGCCCTGGCTAAATCTTATATATTACACGTATAGCACTGTGGATGTAGCAGGAGTATTCTGAAGTTAAGCCAAAGTCACAAGTACAGCTGTATACACAACCAGGGCTCAAAGTTAACAACTAACTGGTCGTATATGCGACTGGATTTTTCATTGTGCGCCTAAAAAATCATGTGTAATCACACCTGTGCACCATAAAATCCAAAGCACAGTGCAAATGAACTTGTTTCCCACCATACTTACGTACAGTGTACTCCATCTAGTAAGACGTTAAACAGTACCTTCAAGCAATGAAAGTAAAAGTAATGCAGAAATACCACGCTTTAAACTTTCATCTGTGTAAGTTTAATTTGTCTTTTCTCCTAATGGATTCCACGAACTCGAACGTTCATTTTCATTTCAATGTTTTACTGTTTTGTAATAAACTCCGCTGACAAATGCAAATAATGCTACGAATGAAACAAGTGCTTCTTGCACAATGGATGATCATGTAGAACGTCAAGAGCAGGGAAGGCGAGCGTGTCCAAGCAAAAAGGTGTGATGCAGTCAAACTCGGATCACATTATGGGCTACACAAACGACGGCTAGTTGGGAATATTGAGGAAATCTCAGGAAAATAAGTTATGAGTTTAAAGGGTTTTCTTCATCATTTCTCTCACAATTACCATGTAGATATTGATAGCGACGTTTTGAGCGGACACTGCACATCTTCATCAGTTTTTCAACTCTGATCAGTAGCACCGTTCACATGTACAAGCGAAATTTGGCACATATACATTACAATACCTCCTCAACCTTAGCAGCTACAAAGCTGTCCCTTGCAACAAACAATAACAACATGTTGAACTACAGATCTGCCAAAAATCATGGATATTTATGGAATTCTACATTTTTTAGAAATTTACTTTTTACAAAAATGTGGATAATTCGGAACATCACGTGTAACATTCACACGCAGCAAATCATCTTTTTGGTAACATTTCATATTTTAACCTTAATAGATTTGAGCCGAACTAGTATCCTTATAAATCAAAATTATTCATAGATTTCAGCTATATAGGTCAAACTTTGTCAGAAAAAGCGGTTTTTGAGAAAAATGAGCTTTCTTGAACCAGTGTACCAGCGTCATGCTGTACGTTTCGATCCACGAAATCAGCAATGCGTCCAACATTTCAAAATATAGATGGTTTCAAAGATAAAATGGCCTCAATAACCGGAATGCTCACCTTTTCAACAGTCAATCCACCCAGAGAACGAAGCAAATTTCTGATTACCAAACACTTTGAATCCTGCCATGTTTACACCTGATTTTTGCAAGGAAAGCAAAATGCAAGCAGTCTCCACGCGCGAAGCATGAAACTGACCTTGCTGATTTTCTTTGTGTCATTCTCAACTCACAATGATCGTAAATAGCAACTTTCGTGGAAAAATTTAAGAAATTGTGTATGCTAGAAGCAATTTTCTGAATACCAAACATTTTGAAACGTTTCATGGAAGGTTTCAGGTTACATTCAGCAACATCGATGTCAAAGAAATGCATCAACCTCGCAAACTTTCTCTGCCATCGCACTCGCTTTAACTCGAAGGAAGGCTTCGCAACGACCTTGGTAACCACCCAGAAGCTTATTGTAATGCAACAAATCGAAAACACGTGAGAAAACGTTCAGTACATGTGTGGTTTTAGTGACATTCTAGGGCTACAATTGTCTGCAAAATTTACTTTATTTACATGATAAAAACACAGCCAAAACGAAAATTTATGTCCTTACATTTCTTTTATTTTCAAAAGAATTTTGTGAGAAAAAATTAAGAAAACTGACCTACTAATGTTAACAAACATGAAATGGGTGGGGCCACAATGCATCCTGGGTACTAAAGAAATTGCTCCAATTAAGTCAAAATGAGCTAAAACGGGCTAAAATGTTGTAATTTGGTTAAAAAGGTTCATTTTCTTTGCAAATAAATGATTTTAAATGAATTTTGAAGTTTTTCAGAATTTTTGATATTTTCTTAACATGTTACGCATCTGTACATGTGTAGTGATCTGATCTCTTCAATAACAGAAAAAAATTAGGACAAACGAAGAACCTGATAGCATTATTGGAATTGAACTTCTAACTGATATTTTTTCCTTCTTCTTAACGAAAACAATTCAGTTATACAGAAATAGCGAAAAAATTATGCACATTAGTTATGCTAAATATTAAACAAATTGCACATTAGCAAAAACATGACATAAATGCATTACTCCTAACAACAACTCTGGCGTGTTCTTCTTAACATGCCTGAGGCCATCCCAATAAAATGTTTCGTTTCCCATTGCCCTCCCTCTCGTAAAGGTGGGTCGGTCGGTCGGGCAAAAAAAAAAAAAGAATGAACACATGATTGCATTATATTAACAGGACTATCAAATGTCTAAAAAGGCTACAAAAACGAAGTATTGATGATAATTTAAGACAATTGGTGTTAATAAGACAAGATCGTGTGCTTGTAAATAATTAAAGTACTTGCTTCTTTTCAGGTGATTCTGGAATTTTTTTTCTTTTTACTTTTCCAAAATAATGGGTCGGTCGGGCGATGGGAAACAAAGCATTACTGCGCTTTTCACAAACATGCGAACTTTAAAGTTCAAAAACTGCCTTCAGAACTGCGTTTTTCGCTGCCGTCAATCATAATTATGATCACAAGCAACGAACCTGGAAACACAGAAACACACAAAATGGATCGAAATCCACCAATCACAAATCACAAACCTTGACCTTTTAAACCCGCTAAAGTAAAGTTTTGTTTCCTAAGAGGTCCGTTAGGATGATTGACAGCAGCGAAAAACGCAATCGTCAGTTGGCTTTTGAACTTGAGAATTCGCATGTTTGTGAAAAGTGCAGTAAACTGGGATGGCCTTATGAAAAATACATCAGTAAAGACTTTCAAAATTCGTAAAATAGATTTATCATAAGGGACAACCAGCTACCAACAAGTTTCTCGGACTTCGCCAGCAAAACGTGAAGATAATTATAAACGTGGTACTGTTAAACGTTTCACTTTTTCTTTTAAATAGATGCTGCCAACATCGTTAGCTGTGCCTCTAAAATTTTCAGCTGGGCGCCTAAAATTTTGGCAGTGCGCTTAAAACTTACATCTACTAGCACAAGTGCTTCCATACTCACTGTTAAACTTTGAGCCCTGACAACAAATGCAACTAAACCGTTACTTAATCATATTTCAAAAAGATAAATCGGCCAGTTTTTTAAGAGATTGTAGGTAAGATCTCAGGTAGAACGACCGCACTCAATCCTTACTACATGCGCGAGTCTCGTTGGCGCCAACGAATTCACCGAACCTATTATCGTTCTCTAGAGTAAAAAGGACATGAGAAGTTCGACGTAAGGATCGTCAATCACGATCGATGAACTTGTAATTGGGTTTGACGAAGAAGTAAAATTACAAGGTAAGTTATAAGCTTCAACTATGTCAACTAAAACAGACCTATTAAGCTTATCTAGAGGCGAGTAGACTTCTCAGTGGCGAGATGGTTTGGTGGCGAGATGACGGTAAAACGAAAACCAAACGCTAAATTTCCGTCCAAAGCAAAGAGTTAATCACCTACACTGTTAACAGCTCACCTGAGACTCCGTGGATACGCGTTTCGAAGTTTCTGTCTCCCATTTTGGAATCTCGCTGCTTACCTTTTCTTGCGAGACCTAGTAGGCACCGACGAACGAAAGTTGTCAAAGTGTTTTTTTTTCTTCTTGAAAACTACATTTATATTAGAGAATAACGAAACTCAAGGGGAATCAAATGTAACACTGTCACTAGAATTTCAAAACCTCACCTCAGCGGAATTATTGAACTGAGAGACGCCATCACTGAGCGAAGGTTTGAATCTCTTACTTTTCGAGTATTGATGTCCGTTCCCAATTAAACTTCCTTCAATCGATTTGAAATCTTCTTTAAAGGGATGTACAAAAGCGGATTGCCCTGCCATAGAACTACTCTTCGTTAACAATTCTAAAACTGAGATAAATTCCTTTCTCCCTGATTTTTGCGTCGCGTCGAAGTCGAGTCGTGCCTTTCTTCGTTACATGTCTATGACCATGACTATGTCTGATGACGTTCGCATCGTCGGAGACCCAGGGGTAGTCAGTTGGGTCGCGAAAAACGGCCGCCAAACTTTTCAAGGCCTGGCGAGAGAGCCCTAAGAGCCCCTGGGATGTTGGATGCGATTTGCCACGAGTTCATTCGGGTGATTGGCGATTGGCGATTGGCGATTGGCGATTGGCGATTGCGATTGGGCGCAAAAATTGTGTGCGATTCGTTGGGCCGATTCGTTGCGACTGCGACTGTGCCCAATCGGGGGCCAGCATCTGTTGCACGGCTTTCGTGATCTTGTTATACGAAGTAGTTGCAAACTCGACTGTTCACCGTGTGCGATTTGCCACGAGTTCATTCGAATGCTCGTCTCGTCTGATTGGGCGCAAATCGTTGCGACTACGGCTGTGCCCAATCGGGGGCCAGCATCTGTCGCACGGCTTTACGAGGTAGGTGGAAACTCAACCGTTCACCGTGTGCATGAATTTACCTTTGATCAGTTCACAGTCCGAATTCTTCGGTTGGTGCATTTTCTGTTTTCTTTTATTTTTGCTAACTTGCTAAATTATGGAATTTCTTCGGGTTTTGTGAGCCCCATTTTCACCAAACACTCTCCTCGCAGAAATCTAGCCTGCGTAGCATTTCTAGCATGGCGGTTTTGCCGGGAGCATGTCGACCCCATCCAAAGCTATTGTAGGCTACACTAGTCCAGCTGCTGCCTTTGTAACGAAACGAAAACATCCCGTTTCTTCATGACCCTCCACTAACATCAAGCTAAGATGACGAGCAAACGGTCTGTAAAATAGACGGTTTTCGACACCATCTTTACGAGTAGGCAAACGTGTGAGAAATTACAGTGTTTGTATGAGAATCTAATGTCGAATAATTTCCGTAAAACGGCTATTCGGAAGAAAATATGAATTTTAAGCTAAAGCTTCAACGCAAAGAATTGTACAAAATGTTTTTGGGGCGTACCTGTGCTTAAATTTCTCTAGAAGCTTGCTTTAGATTTTCCATATATTTGTCTGTAATTTTTCCCGGGACTTGCTTACAGACAAATGTATAGAAAATTTTAAAAAGTGGTTCTAGGTCTTCTAGCGTATGTTAGGCCCCCAATTTTTTTTCAGTAGAATCCTTAGGAGTGAAGTTTTAGTTTAGAATTGATATTTTTAGCTTTTTTTACAGAACAGCTGTTCTATACGTAACTTATTCGACATTAGATTCTCATACAAACACCTACTCGTCAAGATGGCGTTGAGAACCGGGGAAAAGGTCTATTGAACATAAGAATCCAGGTCATCGACTTGATCACTGATACATTGTTTACGTTATTTTAGACTCGTTACATATTTTAATTGTGATGAGGGAGCCTAAAGAAAAGCAAAATAATAATGAGAAATAGAATTAATCACAATTTTATATTTTCTCATCTTCTGTAATTATTATTCTAATAGAGGAGTTCATGCTGTTAGTTGCATCATGGGTAGTCAGGGCAAGATGGCGGGAAATTGGAAGATTTGTATTAGAATTCAAAACCAGCTAATTCTTCCTAAATTCATATATTTGATGCTTTCTCTTTAAAAAGAGTAACTTACGACTTCATACACCAAATCTTTAG
The DNA here is from genome assembly GCA_942486025.1 of Porites evermanni. Taxonomy (NCBI): domain Eukaryota; kingdom Metazoa; phylum Cnidaria; class Anthozoa; order Scleractinia; family Poritidae; genus Porites; species Porites evermanni. Next base: position 191,584 of record CALNXI010000559.1, on the reverse strand, counting down.
TGCACAGAAGTCCGCAGATCAGTTTTAGAAAACCTCAATTTTCCCATACCTATTTTTCTGTAATTTTGATAATGTCGAATTACAGAAAATGCATGGGAAAACCAAGGTTTTCTAAAAACTGATCATGGACTTCTTTGCTCTCCAGATTTAGTGTATTGTTTCTTTGAACTCTTTAGTTGTTCTTTTCAACGAGAAAGCATCAAATATATGAATTCAGGAAGAATTAGCTGGCTTTGAATTCTAATACAAATCTTCTAATTTCCCGCAATCTTGCCCTGATTACCCATGATGCAACTATGAGCGTGAACTCCTCAATTCTCATGAAAATTATCAACGAAGCAATTAAATTAAACATTATTTTTATTAGAGGGACGATTTGCCACTGTTGTCTTGTCAATTATATTTCTTTTTATGTTTAAATGAAAGAGTTACAGCTCTTCAAATAAAAGATTTTTACCATGAAAATCATTTATTTTGATAATGATAATTCTAACACCAAAAAAATGAATCTTGAAAGCTTATAATTTCCTTCTTTATTTATTTTGTTAATCTGATAGCTGCAACTGTACTTTCACACATGTTCCCTTTCCTGAACTTTGCCAGGGGTGACAAATAATAGATTTGACACTCACACATGTTACCTATTCGGTGCAAACCAGACAACACGGTTGCTTTGGGCAATATTACTGCACCACTTGACTTATGTATGGCTTGCAGATGACTGTAATCTTCCACCTAAATCATCAAAACTTGGGCAGTACCCAAAACTATGGAACAGTATAGATCACAAAATGCCTAAAATCACTTAATTAGTTGAGTTAATCTTACCTTTTGTATTCACCCTAACTTTCAATAAAAATTCTCCCTGTGATGCTTGAAGAGGGTACACTCTAGCAGCTGATTGACTTTGGGCTATTGCATTTAATATCTCTACCCTGTCCCCCGGTTGAGGATCATTGGAATTAGACCCATTTTCTTCTGGGGGAAGACCCATATTTTATGGAAGTCTTCAGAGGTGTATGCAAATTTATCCACTCTTCAGGGGTAAGAGGAAACGGTAAGTTCTTTACCAATGGCTATGGATATTAATGCAATAGCCCATTATAAGTTTATTTATTAAGAAGGCTTTGCTTAAAAGTTGCATTGCTCCTGACCTGTACTTTACTGTGTTGTGCTGCACAGTACAGTATGGAACTGTAGGGGGCTCTGTTCACTTCAATTCTAAGACTATAGTAAAAGATTAGCATCAAATCTCAGAAGCCTTGGCATTGCACTGTTTAAACCACCTTCATTACTGCACTCAGCAATTTGTTGAACTGCTTTTTAAAAACAAAGAGCTTTGGCCAGCACTTATAAGCCATACTTGTTTAGAGCTAGATCGAGACTGCCAGAAGCTTGTCAAGAAGAAGAAGTCAGTTTTGAGAGCAACCTCTTTCCAAGATCTCAAAAGCTTCAAATGGTTAAATCTTTTAAATGATTTGAAGAAAGAGACCCAAATTCTTTTTAAAGTTCTGACAACATTATAGTAAGGTCAAAGTGCACCCATAAGACCATTCATTGGTGCTGCTGGAGCAATCTTACTGAAAGGAAGAGATCAGAGAATGTCAGCTGTGCAACATCTCGTGGGGCTGTGCCTTTTTCCTGGCCATACAAGAAAGAAGGTTTAGTAGCATCGATAATATACCTTCAAAAACTCATTAATATTTAGTAGCCATATTGTCCAATTGACTTTGCAGATTTATTCACGTGTAAGGACCCTTATACCCGATAAAACTTTGCAAACTGAAAAGTCAGGGGAAGGCTTTGAATTCAGCCTCAGAGGAAATACAGGGTTCAGTGACTGAAACAATGGAATACTGATTACGATGAACCTTTTTATACAAAGAATACTAATAAACATGAAATTTTTATTGAGGGTCTCCTAATTTGCAAATTAATGAAAAGTAAAAAATTTGACTAATTTTATCTTCCAGCAAAAACCTTTTTCTTGTTCAGAAAAATAATTTAATCCTTAATCAAACAAAAGAACCACCGACTGGTCAGAACTTATTCTAAAACAAAATAAAAAGTTTTCCATGCAACCAAGAGAGCACCAAACTGTGATCCATGTTACCATTTCAAGAAGGAATGGGCGAATGAATAAGTTACAAGCAACAAAATTTTATTCTTACCAGTTGCCTCTGGTGGTGTCCCAGCATGTTCAGCCTGGAAAAGTACCAGCTAAGTACCAACCAATTTGTGGCTCATAAATAAAATGCGTTTAATTTATGCTAAACATGTTAAGGCAAGTACTAGTCATGACATCGCAACACCATAAGAAGGCATGTCTATGTTCATTTGACAGTTTAGTAAGCCCATTGTTCTTTGAACATGAAAACCCGGCACCAGTGTTCCAGCAGAATTAGCCGAATTTTTGGGAGTAAAATTTAATAATTAGCTCATGAATAAAATGCACCTTAAATGTCTTACCGTCAATTCTCCATAATCTTTTTCACATAAACATGTTCCCATTTGGCGACAGACGGGTGAAAGGGTTATTTAGCCACGGCAAACTGCATTTGTTTTCCGGTGCAGCTAGATACAGAGTTTCATTTACTCGCAATTTGTTTTGTACTCAATGATCGTCAATCCTAGCATTAATTATAAGGCGCAAAATCCAGTTTATCATTTCACCGATCAATTGGTTGATGTTATTTTTTATAGTTCATGAGTCGCTGTCAATCCTAGCATTAAATGTGAGGGCCCAAAAATCCAGTATAACAGTCCAGCGGATGTGATTACGGAAGATAACTCTCATCTTACGAAATGAATGTGGGAGGCGCTGTGAGCTAATGGTTAGTGCGCTGGACTCTGGATCGGATGGTCCGAGTTCGAGCCCTGGCCGGGGCACTGCTTTGTGTTCTTGGGCAAGAAACTTTACTCTCACAGTGCCTCTCTCTACCCAGGTGTATAAATGGGTACCGGCGAAATAATGCTGGGGGTAACCTTGCGATGGACTAGCATCCCATTCAGGGGGGAGTAGAAATATTCCAAGCTGCTTATTGCTACGGAAACCGGGATAAGCTCCGGCAGTATGGGCCACTTCAAGGGCACGAAGCTTTACTTTTTACGAAATGAGTCTGTTGGTTATTCGAACTTGTCTCCCAAAGCGAGTGGAAACTCCAACAAGAAAGGTTGATGCCCTGTCTAATTCCAAAACAGCGGCACTTTCCTCGACTTGCTCTTCATCAGAGCTGCTGTCATACTCTGGTATCTCGGCAGTATCACTGATAGCTGCGTTTTCAATATTTCATCGTTGCACGTTTCTGTATCTGTTGATGGCATCGATGATCTACGGCCTATTCCTGTTGAAACATCTACCTTGTCAGCAGATATCTCTAAATCGGTAAAACAACTAAGTTGACGGTTTTCAAGAAGATATTTGTCTGTAAAATGGAGCTGCCGTTAGCGGGAAAACGAAATTTGTATGAAAACTAAAAGTAAGACTTCTCGCTTCTCAGCGAACCGATGCCCTTCAAACTTAATTGGTTAACTGTTTTACTAGTATCTTTAGTTGGTAAATCAAAGAAATTTCAGAATGTCAACTTTCCTCAAATTATAGAGCATCAAACTCCCAACTTTTACCATACATTTATTGTAAATTTTCCCGTGTTTGCCCTCAACCAAGATGGTGACAGAAACCGTGAAAAGGTCTATTAAGTTAACGATCAAGAGCAAGCAAACGGAAAAATTTCCGTGTAACCCCATACATTAATTTTGCATTCGATCTCATTAATTATGTATCCCTGCTATTGTCTTCTAAGACAATAGCAAATTCCCCAGAGTGTTGCGTATATACATGGGTATGAATACTTACGGCGTTAATAAAAGAGGATTTTATTTTAATTTTTTTTTACCTCTTTCTCGTTCTTATTCCCCCTTTCTTTCCCCCGCCAATCTCTCCAGTGCTCCCGCAGTTTCCTTTTTCCTTTTGTCCTTGGCCGTCAGCGAGATTTGAAACAACGCTCCTCTTTAGCTCTGGCGTTCCTGTCTGTCTACTATACCACTAGACCACGACGATTTGATGAGATTTACCGGATAAAAGAAAGATATCTTTTTGCATGTTCAAGTTCAGATATACATAACAATACAACTGAAACATGAAGTCATGTTCAGGTTCCTTAATCAAGCGGTCATGGCTTTTCTTTTCGTTGTTTTCGTCTTTTTATTCCTTTCAGGAAGCCACTACGAGGAATTTAAACCTGGCTTTACGTGCATAACTATCCAGGGCAACTATTTGGCGAAATTTTTGGCTCGAAAATCCACTAAAGTGCAAGATACTTCGTTTTTAAAGTGTTGGTCAGCAAAATCTTGGCCAGTTTGCCAGCACAGGTCTGATGAAGCCATTGTTCCTGATCCATTGTCATCAATTCCAACGCACACAACTATCTGCGCTCTTGACATAGCTGTCAATGTTACGAAACGGAGGCGTTGCAAACGTCCATGTGTTTATTATGCAAACACTACCGCCACATTCCGCGTATTATTGGAGGGTGATTTGGTTTAAACTAAATCCTGGCCCTGGTTCTACAATCAGACAAATCAATCCCATTGTTAGAACGTGTTACAGACCACAAAGGATGCTTCAAACCCGATCACGTAATTCTGCTAACCTTGTCAACATACGCTGTGAGCCTTTTTTAAATAACGTTGATCATTCTCTGTCCCTATGCTTGATGAACACTCAATCTGTCAGGAACAAAACAGCGGATTTCGTAGATTACGTCTGTGGACAAGCATTCGATCTTGTTGCAATCACAAAGACATGGCTAAAAACGATCGATGATGCAACTTTGTCCAGCCGGTTACAAGCTGATAGACTACCCTCGTACAAGGCGTTGCGGTGGAGGCATTGGTCTTCTCTACAAGGACTCTCTGCGGGTGACTAAGGTCCGTAACGGTGAAAAGGAATCCTTTGAGTACTGTGAATTGCTGGTACGGATTTCATCCTCGCAAAAGATCAGACCACCGCACTCTGAGGACCACAGGGTTCCCGTGGTCACCTTTTTGAGTGAGTTCTCCAGCTACATGGAATTCATTATCTTGTCAAAGGATCGTCTACTCATTCTTGGGGACTTTAATATCCACATTGATGTCTCGACCGACGGTTATACAGTAAAATTTATGGATCTTTTGGAATCACTTGGTCTTGAGCAGCATGTGAGAGGGCCGACCCACACCCATGGCCACACCCTTGATCTTGTCATCACACGGAAGATGGAGAATATCATAACTCGTCCACCACGGGTCTGTCGTTATTTCTCTGATCAGGCGACTGTTCACTGTGACATGAATTTCAACAAGCCTGCGTTTCAAGTAAAAAAGATATCATACAGAAAGGTGAGGGCGATCGATATGGACAGTCTTAAGGGAGATTTAGCACTGTTAGACCTATATAATGGTGGCCAAGGCACTCCCTTGTCATCTTCTGAGCTGGATATGCTTGTATGCGACTACAATGCGAGCTTGAGCAGTATCATGCTCAAAGCAAATTACAGCGTTTACAAAATGCAGCGGCTCGCCTTGTTAGTAACGTCGCAAAGTATGATCACATTACTCCTACACTTGTTAATTTACATTGGCTTCCAGTAACGTATAGGGTAAATTTTAAGATAGCAATGCTTGCTCATAAGTGTATCTATGGCAACGCACCCGAATACCTTAAGGATCTAATAAAAGTTAAGAGTACCACCAGATATAATCTTAGATCGGACGGGGAGATTTTACTCGAGGATTATAGTGCACGATCAAAGAAGACACTTGGAGACAGGACTTTCAAAGTAGCCGCCCCTAGAATCTGGAACATTTCACCGAAGGACATTAGGAAACAGTACAACTATTATGCTTTTAAGAAACAGCTGAAGACTTATTATTTTAAACTTGCATACAATTTTTAATTGTGCATAGGTGTATATTAATTTTACTCTCTTTTTCTTATCAATTTTAATGAAACATATAACATTTCTTTTAGTTATAATTATTGTAAGTAATAGGTTAAGTACTAAATAATTAAGTTAGGTGTCATTTACGGATATATTCATGTTTAATTCCATAATTAATATATTTTTAGTTAGCTTTAATAGTTTGTAATGCGCATTTGATCATTTATATGTTAATTTGCGCAATACCAAATAATAAATATTATTATTATTATGTATATTATTCAGGCTTTTGCTTGTAACATATCCATGAAGAAATGCATCAATGCAGGCAATAAAAAGCACGCACACTTCAGAAATGCTCTTTCCCTGCATGTATTTCAATCGGCTATGGCTCACAAAATCAACTCTTTGAAGCTATCAAAAATTCTGGTGGATCACGACCGGTGCATAGAGTGGTGTAAGAAAAACAACCTACTCGCGTCGTCATTGAAATGTCCTAGAGCTGGGTGCCACAAAGCGCTCAGCTGGACAAGACGAGCTTCATCGCGAGACGAGTACGAGTGGCGATGCTCCAAGAGAGGTTGCAATGGGGCAGCATCTATGCGCCAGAAGTCATGGTTTTCTGGTAGCAGGCTATCCATTGAAAAAGTATTAGCCCTAACTTACCCTTGGGCGCACAAATTTATCACTACTCAAGCACTGCACGAAACCTCACTGGACGACGAAACAACGTCAACAGAAACGGTGATAGATTGGTATAACTATTGCCGTGAGGGTTATGCCGACAGAATCATGAATCATCATGCGGGGCCAATAGGCGGACCTGGAACAGCTGTTGAGATCGACGAGTCTAAGTTTGGCAAGATGAAGTATCACCGAGGTCGCAAAATCGAAGGGAAGTGAGTTTTTGGTGGCCTTTGCCACGAAACCAAGGCCTGCTTCCTTGTCGCGGTAGAGCGTAGGGATAAAGAAACTCTCTTGCCCATTATTCGCGCTCAAATATTGCCGGGTACACGCGTGATGAGTGACTTATGGAGATGTTATTTATGACTGCCTAAAAGACGAGGGCTACGAACATCTCACGGTTAACCACAGCCTGAACTTCGTAGACCCAGACACAGGTGCCCACACACAGGGCATCGAAAATACATGGTNTGCATCAATGCAGGCAATAAAAAGCACGCACACTTCAGAAATGCTCTTTCCCTGCATGTATTTCAATCGGCTATGGCTCACAAAATCAACTCTTTGAAGCTATCAAAAATTCTGGTGGATCACGACCGGTGCATAGAGTGGTGTAAGAAAAACAACCTACTCGCGTCGTCATTGAAATGTCCTAGAGCTGGGTGCCACAAAGCGCTCAGCTGGACAAGACGAGCTTCATCGCGAGACGAGTACGAGTGGCGATGCTCCAAGAGAGGTTGCAATGGGGCAGCATCTATGCGCCAGAAGTCATGGTTTTCTGGTAGCAGGCTATCCATTGAAAAAGTATTAGCCCTAACTTACCCTTGGGCGCACAAATTTATCACTACTCAAGCACTGCACGAAACCTCACTGGACGACGAAACAACGTCAACAGAAACGGTGATAGATTGGTATAACTATTGCCGTGAGGGTTATGCCGACAGAATCATGAATCATCATGCGGGGCCAATAGGCGGACCTGGAACAGCTGTTGAGATCGACGAGTCTAAGTTTGGCAAGATGAAGTATCACCGAGGTCGCAAAATCGAAGGGAAGTGAGTTTTTGGTGGCCTTTGCCACGAAACCAAGGCCTGCTTCCTTGTCGCGGTAGAGCGTAGGGATAAAGAAACTCTCTTGCCCATTATTCGCGCTCAAATATTGCCGGGTACACGCGTGATGAGTGACTTATGGAGATGTTATTTATGACTGCCTAAAAGACGAGGGCTACGAACATCTCACGGTTAACCACAGCCTGAACTTCGTAGACCCAGACACAGGTGCCCACACACAGGGCATCGAAAATACATGGTGGGGAGTGAAGCGAAGTTATCCACGTACAGGAACATCCAAAGAACTCTTCGAAAGCTACCTACAGGAGTTTATGTGGCGAAAGCATTACGGAGAAAACCCCTTTGGAAACATATTAAAGCATATCGCTGAACTTTATAATGTCGGAAACGACATATAAATGCGTAAATAACAGGCCTTGGTACGCGGCTGCGGCAACCCCATTCAAATCAATTATAGATCCTTCCTATTCGATACAAGTCTAACCTATGCAAATGACAACTTACGTACTCTTGAACTAAGTGTCAACAATGAGCTTGAGAAAGTAAGCGAATGGCTTAATGCTAAAAAACTAACGCTTCACATCAAAAAGTCTAATTATGTCCGTCATTTTTCGTCCGCGACAAAAAACAATACCTTTTATTCCTCAAATTAAAATTTTTAATCCAACTTCAAATACTCGAGTAATTTTAGAGATGAAGGACTTGTTAAATATTTGGGTATAAATAATGATTGATTTTGAACTATCATGGAACCATCATATTGACTTTATCTGCGTCGCAAAATTAGTAGTTCGGTTGGAATAATTGCTAAAATGAGGCATTACATTCCATGGCATCTTCTTTTGAATTTATATCATGCACATTTACTCCTTAGTTAAATTATGGTATCTGTGCATGGGTTAGCTGTCCACTGACCTTCCTCAATAAGTTACTTGTTCTGCAAAATTTGACATATTTTGCTAAACCCAAAGACCTTGCAATTCCTTTTTTTATTGAGTCAAACTGCCTTCCTTTACAGCCTTTGTTCTTTCAACAGTTAACTTATTTTATGTATGACGTCCGTGCTCGATAAGTTTGCGAAAATCAGTACAAAAAAATAATTATAATACGCGATTATCTGCTAAGGAATATAAATGTTTCTGTGTCAAATTCTCTGGAACTGAAAAAATCTTTTAATAGAATTGATGCGTCTATTTGGAATTCTGTTCCACTTTCTGTTAAAACTCTTAACATATCTAATTTTCGTAAAAAAAATCAATACTCTTTGATGTTCTAGATAATAAAGATAATTAGTCTCACTTGCGTAAGAGCGAGACTCGTAATCTGCAACGCGTTTTTCGCCCGGGGGGTAGTCACTTATATAGGCTATACAGTTAGGGCCGGTACCTTTTGGTCTGAAATAGGGTATGGTTCGTGCACTCTAGTCTTGAATTGGGTATGTTTTTTTGAAGAGGCTACTTCTTCATCACTTGACGATAAGATTATTTCTTTTTTAATGTTTACGCCAACCCTGTACGTGCCGTAACAGCTTGTCACGCGCTCCGGTCACGCGCCGGGCTCCAGGGCTTCAGGTCTGAAATAAGGTAGGGTATCAAATTTTTGATCAGGTCTGAAAAAGGGTAAGGGTTTCAGGAAGCGTGCCGCACACCCACCCAATTTTTCTGGAAGTACCCCCCAGGGTTTTTCGTCTTATCTTATATACAAATGGGGGGTCATTGTGCCAAGGGTTCCTTGCGGAGTCCGTGGAAACGGACTAAGAATCGTTGAGTGATCGAAGCCACGCGTTCTTTGCGAAGAAAGCTTTGGAAAGATTAAATTTAGAGCTTTTCCAAAACGTGTCAGCCCACGAATTCTATCGGTTGAAATGGTCGATTACTTTGAAACAAGTGAATCATCATCATTATTATCATCATCATGACTTTATTAAAGTGTCAAAATATGGTACTTAGCCGAGGATAAAAACCCCTCTAATAATTGGGGACACTTAAATAAGACTGATTCTAAATTACCAGCTCTCAATCCTAAAAAAAGCTAGCCTAAATAAACATACTATAAAATTATACAGTAATTTACGATAAAATGATATGGTTATTTACAATAAGATAATACAGTTATTCACATTAACTAGAATGTTCAATAAAAAAATAAACTAAAATAAAATAAAAATATATAGCAGTAACAAATAAATAAATAAATAAAGTAATATCATAGGTGACGAATTACTCCTTAATTTTGGCGCGAAATTTCAGCGTTAATTTTTAATTTCACATGTGAAATTACAAAATTGCCATGGCAACCCTTTCGTACCTCTCAGTGTCAAGCTGGCGACGAAGTTTTAAAATGCCGTGAATGAAGATGTCAGGGCACAAAAAGACGCTTTAGAAAACCTGAAAACACAAGAGAACATCAAGACGGATTCTAACAGGTATTTTGCCGAAAAAGTCTGAAAAATTCTGAACTTTATAAGCCAAATTTAAGGTCTAAACAGTTAAGATAGTGGAGTTCTCGATCGATACGATCAAGGATAAACATGTCAAAAATCCAAGATTGCTAACGTAATTCAACACCCATGATATTAATAGGTAAACAAATGGTATACTCGTGAAATTAGGGATTAATTTCACTCGTCACCATTTGATTACACGTACCAATTAGGTCAGTTTAAGGTCTAAACATTTGAGAGAGTGGAGTTCTCGATCGATACGATCCAGGATAAACATGTCAAAAATCCAAGATTGCTAACGTAATTCATCACCCATGATATTAATAGGTAATCAAATGGTATACTCGTGAAATTAGGGATTAATTTCACTTGCGTTTTGTCCAAATCCTAATAATTTCCCGAGCCTGAAGGCTCGGGAAATTATCAGGATTTGGACAAAACGCACGTGAAATTATTCCCTAATTTCACTCGTCACCATTTGATTACACGTACCAATTAGGTCAGTTTGTGTGTCAGTTGCTACATAATACGCAGTTCCCACAGTCAGATTTTAACTTAAGCGAAAGATTGACAAGACGAATCTGTCGTTTAAATGATTGTAGTGAGGGTAAATTTCTAAGATTGCTAGGCAGACTGTTCCACAATTTTGGTCCTAGATATCTCAATGAATGTTTCCCATATGTTACCGAATGTTACTCAAGCTACTGAGTGGTCGAAACAACTGCGATGGCCGGGTTTTGTAAACTTTCATTGTATGCAAATGGCTCTTGTGATGAGAATGCGATTTATTTTCGGCGATGATTGAAATGACGTGTCATGTAAATCCCTTTTTTGATCTCTGACAATGGTGTAATTTCTCTGGAATCGAGGTCAGATACGCGTATAGCCTGCGACCGCAGACGTATTTCCGGCGGTCGCTAACACGTGTACTAAATCAATTCAGAAACAAGTAAAAATAATCGACGTCGATAACGTAGGAAGTAAAAACCTGTAGCGAGTAAATCCTGTTCATGTAGAATAAATCGCCTCCTTATTTCTCGATCTAATCTCCAAGCAAGCGACACTGGAAGCCGCTTCAAGCGCCTTTTTGAATGTTACTTATTTAATATAATATTTTAAGAAGTTAACCTGGTACGTTGTATATACCTCCAGTAATGTTGTAGTTTTAGCCCATTTCCAAATAACAGAATCCCTTTACTTGAATTTCTTTCAGTATGTTGTATTGTATTTCCTTTCTTTTCCTTTTTTCTTATGTACTTTAATAACGTCTTCATTTAAAGTTTTGTCCTGCCTAGATTAGCATTATAGCTATCTGCAGGGCATAAAGTATTGTAAACTTTATAGTTCTTCTCTTTAAATCAATACATTGTTGTTGTTGTAAAGCCAGAGCACTGGGTTCATATTTCCCAACCAAAAGGAGAGTAAGTACATCTCACCTTAGCTCACCTTCCAATATTAGAGGAGGTGTTGAAACCTGCCCTCCCCAGTCACACAGTGGATTCTATTTCTCTCCCGCCATTCCATCCCTGACATTTTACGGACCTCCTCCCCCGAGGTTCGTGAGGTTTGCCATACACGTATTATTAGTATTTCATGATTTATTTATAAGTAACCCGCGCCGATTATTTTAGTATCATATTAAGTATATTAATTCCGTGAGCTCTAGCTCACTACATCTATATAGGTAATGGGAAACCGTTATTGATGTAGAACCCTTCAAACTTTAAAAGGGGGGTCTCGATAGATCGTTTACACATGACGTCACGGCGGCCATGTTAAAACTTTCTTTTATTCCAAGCAATTTGCAAAGCTGCTGACCACGTGACTGAAAACGATCTATTGGGTGATAGCTTCCCACGGTTGGAGAATAATTTTAGGCCGTTTGACGACTGAGGCCTCCCATCGAGTCTCTAAAGCGCCGGTGATCAGAATGAACAGTTGCTCCTAGTAATATCAATGCTCAGTATTGAACAGAGTGATCATATATAAGAATAAATCATATGTACACACAAGGTGAATTTAATTGATACTATAACAAATTCTCTCAAAATACTTCTATAAATTTGGGCCGGATTTGGGGATAATCCCCTGTACTTTCGAATTATGTATAATTTTAGTCATATGTTTCGAACCTACTGGTAGTCCGAACGAATTTCCCTTCCCCGAAAAGCACAAAATATCCAAGTCGGAATATCACTGACATGTTTTTTGCAGAACCCTTTACGATAATACTAGTGCTTTCGTTAATCTCTTTCGTAGGAATGCCGATCCCTTGTTGTTTAAAGAAAATAAGATAAGCAGTTGCTCTCTGGTTTTCAAACTTATTCAGGCTACCCTACCCAATTATTTAAACGAACATGTTACTGTTAGGGTGATTTTCGTATGACCTTGAAAAATGGTTCGGTAAGTGTTTGTTATTTGTTTTAAAAATTTAATGGATGAAAAGATCAAAACATGGACTCTTCGTTTCTCCCCCAAAGAAAACCCTAACATGGGAAAAGCATTGTACGATTGGCCAATCGTGTTGCATAATGACGTCAAAGCGAAGTATCGATTGATTTCCAGAAAGTTCTCTGGCAAGAAGTTTTTTTTCACCCGAGCGTTAGCTTAAACCAACCAAAAGCCACGCGCGAAAGGGTCCGTTCGATAAACCAATCAAATCGCTCTATTTCTGTTCGTAAGTTGTTTCTGTTTTGTTCGCGCGTTTTATTTCAAGGTCATACGAAAATCGCTCTAATAATCAAGTCCATACTAGAAATACTAGGTATATGCTAAATTTAACTTAGTTTGCTCTAATTATATACGTAATAATTTAATACGGAATAATTTATCTTGAGAATTAAGACGTAAGGGTTCTCTTCCCGCTTTTAAGAAGAGTTTATTTAATTTAATTTTTAATGAACAGCTTAGTTTAAATCATTTTTATACTTAGCTTGCTTTTAATGTACATGTATATTTTGATGGAATTTTAAGATATTTTTAGATTAGATAGAAATAGTTTTTAGATATTTGAATTTTTTGTGATCTTTTCTTTTCACCAGTTCATTAGCTTACTTACTCAGTTCAGTACTAAAGGCATCTTGAAGTAGTTGGAATCAATTAAACGTAGCCAGCGAATAAATAATGCCTTGTTTGGATTGGAATGTTGCAAGCTAGCCTTTGCAATTCAACACTCAGTGGAACCTCGATTTAACGAAGTGCCCAGGGACTGGGAAAATTGTTCTTTATATTGAGGGTTCGTTATATCGAAAACCTCGTTTTAACGTATATTTAAAAAATCTAGCAAAATATTCGTTAAATCGAGGTATAGTTAACGATTGGTCTCCAACGCCCAGCAGTTCCGGATCTGAACAATTTCTGTTAACATTTTTATATAAAGCTATTGTCTCAGTTCAGAGCAGTACGTCGCTACGGCACTGGAAACGCCAAGAACAGGCAAACAAAACTCCTTAAAACTACTGTACACAAAAATTTTATCCTCGTTGGTCTGTTTCGCATTCATCTTTAGCTATGTTTGAGGTCGGTAAATTTTATGTTTGGATTTCTGGATTGTCCGTGTTCGTTATAACGCGGATTTCGTTAAATCGAGGTTCGTTATATCGAGGTTCTGATCCGTACATTTTATTGTAATTTTGGCCGAGCTGAAGAAAGCCGTTCGTTATACCGAGAACCTCGCTATATAATACCTACCCTATTGTTCGCCATTTCTACATGAGTCTCTGAGTCTTTTCAAAATCAACGACAATCACACTTTATCTTCTGTGAAGATCAAGGTTGCAAACAAGGCTTATTTCCACTTCATGTTCAACCTTGACCTATTTGGTTGTTACCGTAACGACCAAATATTAAAACCCTTTTAAAGGCCGCTTTAAACTGCGGATTCATAATCCCGTATATAATTGGAGTGGCTAAACTACTTGTTGGCTAAACTACTTGTGAACACAAGGAACAAAGCCGTTGCCATAAAAATTTCTCTTGCATGGGATAGAGCACCCAGCGGTTTCAACAATCAAAACAATACACAATGGTCCCCATGTCATGAAGAATGCACAAGCGACTGTGAAACTGGTTTTCAAGAGTCTGATATCACTTTCATGACGGCCTGATGAGGCCTGCACTCCATCTTCTATGCTGTGGGCATTCAGAGTTTCAGTGCTTTCTTTGAAAGTCTTATAAATTTTGTGCAATCGTGGCTCCGTTGGCTACTGCGCCCATGATAACTATAGTGTATGAAATATTCTCGATGTTCCAATCAAAAGTGCAGGTAGTAAAAATAGGATGGTACACCAACTTACCCCAGCCGTACAATGGCGGTGTTGCAGAAAGAATGGCAACTATCCATACAACCACACGGTAGAACCATGCCATTCTCTTGTTCGGATAAATTGTACCGTACAACGCTGGTTTAACTACCCTAATACATCGGTTGAAAGCGATAAGGGCCATATTCAGGGTAGAAGCAGTTGCTAACGCTCCAGCAATTACAGGTTGGATATCACACCACTTCTCGCTAAAAATCCAAGTCCCTATATACAGGCCTGTTATCCAAAAGGGCAGTACAGCAATGCCATGGAAATGTCAGTCAATGCCAGGCTGTAGACTGAATATATACGTTACGTTTTTGAGCCTGGAATCTTTATAGACAACATAGAGGACTAATAAATTGTCGAGTATAGACGCGAGGCAAATAAAAATAGACAGGGTCACCTCCAAACCTGTTTCACTGCGAGAACGTCCAACGGGATCAGTGAAACTACGTGAAACTTGATCCAGTTTGAGATCTGTTCGTCATACTATATCAGAGCATCTTATACAGCCTGCAAAAACGATACATAGATCAAGTAAAAATAAGCAACAACAACAATGTGATGATGATAGCTTACGGGTATTGTCAATCTGACAAATTCATCAAAATTCATCTGTGAAGTTCGACTTATAACTTTTTGCAGAGTTCTCTTGCCTTTTTTGCTCTATTTCACTCAAATGTTATCTAATGAAGACTAAATGTATGGGTTGTCACATCCCTTTTATAAGTCTGTCAGCATACTAAAAGAAACTATTTTTCTTTATGGATAAATAGCGGCGCCTTGTAATTGATTTTTCGTCAACAACAAACGGCCCGGTATTGTCTTCGGTTTTATTGGTAACAAAATGCTTTTTATTAATCGCACGCAAGGTTTTTTCTTCCTCATGATGTGGAACATTCAAATATTTTAATGTCCCTTCCTACATTGTAATAAAAAAATTTATTTAAAAACTCTAAAAGCTTTGTCAAGACCGGGTGTTCAGTGTTCCTAAAGTGAATGCAAGGTTTCTGGTCCTGACTTAATCTACTAGTTACGCAAGAATGAATTTAAAAAAGACTAAACCAGAAAACACAAATCCCCAGTGTGAAAAATTATCTGAAATACACTGATTATTATGAATGATAAAGCCGTAGTGCGACTGATACAGTCATGAAATTTACTCAAGCCCAGATTCCATACGCTTCATTTTTTCTTCTTCTTTGCTCTCATCTATGCTTCATCCATTCCCACAAATATTTTCTGTATTTAACTCCTGGTTAACCCCAAAGCAAAATTGCCTAATGCAGCCGCAAATTACAGATTTTATAGACAATTTTGATTTATTTTAATTTGTAAATTGCCTTGTCCACTCAGGTAAATTAAGGCATGGGCCTCAATTTGCCTTAATTTCCTCTCTTCAAAAGTGAGGTGGTGGTCTATATCTAAGAGCTTTAGATGAAGAAACGTAAAACTTTGCCAGCTACCCACATTTTTAGTTTGTGTCAATTTTGTGCTTTAAAATTATGCAAATTAGGTCACGTGACCTCCATCGGCTGAAAAAGCTTGTTCTTCAAACGGCAACACTTTTTCGTGTGTCTTCAATTATTTTACCGGTTGCATAATGTTAATGCCGTTTAATGTATCACTTTTGTGCTTGGCCTTTTTTAGATATTTAAAATCAAAGGTGTTAAGATGGGATACAATTGCTTTGGGGGACTGGGTCTAGTTGAAAAAGCCGTTTATTTTCTAAAACGGTAAAAAATTCAAAAAAGGCCAAGCACAGTTTTGTAGATGCTTGCATTACACATTGTCCTAAACCAGTCCGGTCTAATAACTCACAACAAAAAGTGTTGCCATTTTTGTTTAAAGACTTTTTATTGTTTTCTGACCGTGTGGAGTCACGTGACAACCATTACATAATTGAACATCACCTAATTGACAGAAACCACACATGTATGTATCTGGCAAAGTCTCATCTTTCTACTGCTTACGTGCTCAGAGATAGACCACCCCCCGTCACTTTTTTACTGAATCATTGGGAACCCATGCCTTAATTTACCTGAGCAATTTCAAATTTGGCGAAATCCTTTTTTATCCACGTAATACTGCATTTATCCTTAGGTTGTCGTATTTTTGAATATTATATTTCAACTTTTTTTTAACCCAAACTGTATAAACAAAAAACACCATAAATGTTATAAATGCAGACTAGTCAAATCTCCTTACTCCGTTCCGAAAATGTAATTTTCTTTCAAGAAATAGCGGAAGATAAAAAGCTCCTAGTAAATAATCCAGCACTAATGCGAACGAATAAACATCAATGGTTTTGTTTAATGGCGTTATTGAGAAATAAACTGAATTTTATTAACCTCACGCAGTTGCTCTTTCCCAAAACTAGTCTCTTATGTTATAAAGAGATCGTTCTATTAAATAAATTTTATTGATAATAAACTGATAATATAAATTGTACAGACTTATAAATCATCATGATTTCGCTATTCAGATTCAAGTTCACGTGACATGTTACTGAGGCAACAGTTTTAAGTTCAACATGGCGTCCGACGGCCGAACCAGACTGAGTCGTTATCAAATATAACTTGTGATTGTAGCTTAAATTTTTCAAATAGGAAGTTAAAAATTCGCACTGTTAGTAGATTTAGAAAAAGAACTGATTTTCCACTTTCGTAAGAGCTTCCTTTGTAGGCTTTTAAGTATACTCTGCGCAGGTTCGTCTGACTAAATATTCGCGGTCAGTGTGACATGTGATATAAAGAGAAGACAGGAGACATTTCAGAGCAAAGAGGTTTTAATCATCTTAATTATAGGAAACAATAATAATATGCAGATAGTAGTAATAATTCTCAGTCTTGGCAATGATTATTCTTATATCGCAGCTCCCAGGTTTTCAGTGCCAATTGTCAGAATTGTCACAGTTCTAACAATCTGTAGAAACAAAATATTGATAAAGTTTGTTAATTGTAATCTGCTACTTTACTTGCGAAAATTGCAAATAATTAACTCCTCTTGTCCTTGAGCGAAAAGGAGGTTGATCACAAAGTGACAATAACAAAACAACCAAAACACTGTTAAGCGTATTCAAAGGCTTAAATTACCAAGGAAGGAAATACGCTCCCCAGTCAAAAGACTCACATTATAGAAAAACATTAAGCTGGAGTTTACTGAGTCACAATGCATTTCTCCATAATTGAAGCAGCTTCAGTTTAAGCTGCACTTCATTCTTATGATTTTGGATCTGTAAATCACTATCCTTGCATGATAATTTAACATCTTGCAAAGCTGGGCCCAGCGTAATACAACACTGCAGAAAAACATTACATTCACGGAGTAAAGAAAATTGCTTAGTTATTCACATCCAGAAGGCACTTTGGAGAAAATTAGAACCCTTATTCAGCCGTAACAAAAAGGTTTACGCTTCAAAAAACTGAGGTCAAAGATAATGCTCTTGCATCAGAGGGCAAAAACCTGCCGACCAGAGACAAAAACGACAGTAAATCGATATGTGTTGGAAACGTTTCATCTAACGCTAACAGTTTTTCCGCCGTGAAAAGAATTCTAAGCGCTAATCTTCAAGAACACAACCTAAAGCCCCGAAGTCCGTCACCTCCGCGAGAATACTTCACATTCTTTTTTGTTAGCGCATGCTCTGCACGGCCAAATCTTTGGGCCATCAGCTCAGAATCTTTGAAGGCTTCAGGTGGCTATGATTTGAACAGGCAAATTAACTCCTACGTTGCGAAACCTTTCACATCGGGAATTACCTGAGGATATGAAATGTGCAATTAGTGGAAGGTATTTTCTTACTCTAATGATGACCTGTCGTGTTGAAAACGTTCGTATTTATCTTTTTTGAATATATATGTTTAAGCCTTGTAAATAGGTCACTTTTTAAACGTAAACAAATTTTATGGACAAAATAACATTAAAGTAATACTCTGGCGTTCACGGCTTTGTGAGTTAAAAAAAAAAACCTTGATCAACGCCCAGTTTGGTATTGTGCTTCACATTAGGGCTCATTTCCAATTTCTTTCGAGCACGGCCCCTCTCCCTACGCTTTCAATTATTGGAGTCCATGGGAGGCCAAGGGAAAGTCATTTTTGGATTTGTAAGCTTTTTGACTTAATGACCGCTCATTTAGCTCCTTAGGGTATTATTTTTTATTTTAAATGCTAATTCCATTCGGTCTTTATTTACTCTGGCACATCTTTCTGTTTATACTAGCAGCCCTCTTATTACAGATATGTCATTTTACTGCAAGACTCTCTGAAGTTAAGTTTTTTCTTGCAAATAAAGGGCTGTCCTGGGATAACTCAATTTTAATTGAGGAGAGGAAAACTATGAATTCTAGCATTCTCGTGATTCATTTTAATCTAAGTGATGAAGTAAACTCAGATAGCGGTACCGTGAAAATGGCGGGATATGTAAAGACCAGTGCACAGTCACGTAGCCTGTCTTGTTAGTACTTGAATTACCATGACAACAGGGGTTGATCTTTAAGGAAACACTACATCCGTTTTGTTGATGGGATGCTGACCATTCATATTGAAGAAATGGTGTGACGTGATATCCTTTAAAAGAAAGCAACACTGCGGCTGTGGAAATAGGTTTCACTTTTGCTTTAGTTTAGCTGGGTGCACTTAACTAGCTACGTGCGCTGAACACAGGTGCTACACTGCCAAGGTACATTTACTTAATCTAAACCTAGGGGGGACTTCGTTTTAGTTAATGGCCTCCTTGTTTAACATCAGGAAACTATAGCTAACTAAGAGCACAGAATAATGCACACATCTGAGCTTCTGGCATGTGTGAGTACCCACGGACGTGGGTTTCGGCGCGCGTTTCCAGCAAATCGTTGGTTTTTCAGGCGAAATCGTCGCATATCAAGAATTGCATGCTTTGTGCGATGTAACGCTACTAGCGAGCTCAGTACAACCACAGCGACGAGGGAAATGAGAAAATAAGCGAAAAGATAAACCTCTGAAGTGACTTTGGAAGTGACTTTGGAAGTGAGGGTTTTTGGAACTCGGAAGGGGCCTATTGTATGTAGCGAAAATTACTTGCATGTGGTAATAGCAATCAAAGTAGCGAATTGTAGTAATCAAAGTCTTACGACGAACACGTGCGCATTATCACGACACATTGAGTGACTCTAGATTACGTGCACTGTTTCTGCTTCGTAAAAACTGAAATTTTAATTGCGTGTTCAAATAATGTAAGTACTTAAGTTGATTTAAAATTTATTTTAACACTCTCCTGGCTTCGTATTACGCATGTGCACTATCCCTTTTGAAGAATACTCCAACAAGGGTTAAAAGTTAATGTTATTATTTCAACTTTGTTTTGTTCAAGTTAAGTAAATATTTTCGGATCACAAAACTGCTGGGTGATTGCGATGAACACTAAGCAACAATAACTGATGTTTGTGGAGGTTGGTACTTTGAGGCACTACGCCCTTCACCCCAGGCTAAAGTGCATCATCCTCTATTCCGCAGGCAGCTGAGGAGCTTTTGATAGATCGGGTCACGAAAGCTGATCGAGCTGATCATCATGCTAAGTTTATTAATGTTACTGCTGGCCATAATGACTGCTGTATCCGCAACTAGCGGTAGCAAACAGTCCGCACAAACCACGGTAAGCTCGTATGGAAAACCTTATGTGAATTTGTTAGGTAACATTCAGGGGCGGAGCGGGAGATTTTGTAGGTGTACCCACGTGGAAGAGAAAATTTCCAGCGTCGAAGCCGGTCCAACGTCGGCAGGTCTGGTGGCATGCTCCCCGCTTAAAATTTTTAAATTTATTGTCTCGGAAATGCTACTTCTAGCGTTTTCTTCAGGACATTTTCAGTAATTTAACACGCAGGAAAATTTAGCACTCAGTTGTTTATTTTGCCCATCTCTAGTGTTGTTGGTAAGGTACAGTGTTTACGGAAAAAAAAGCCAGTGACGTCATCAGAATTATGGGATAATAAAATGATAAAGAAAGTACTAACACATTGACACCAATATAGTGCGAAAAATGTATCAGTCATCCCAATTTAATAATAAAAAATGCCTTTTCAGGAAATAAAAATATAATTATTCCATATTTTAGCTGTACATGTACGCACGGGCGTATGTGAGTATACGGACGAAGGACGCTACGCCCCTGACATTTGACAATAGTGAGCTTTTAAGCAACGACGACGTCGACATCAACGAGAACGGCGAAAAAGCAATAGGTTTAGATTGGCATAACAACAACTCTGCACGTGCATCACGTTTTTTTGTAGATTTCGTTGTCGTTACTGCACGACTACGACGAGAAAATGCCTAATTTCACTTTTTGCTGAGGACGTGAACACACTTTCTTTTCCTGACCTTTTATACTGAGTTTTAGCATTTAACTCCAGAAATAGTTGCCAAAATTTGACGAATTGGACGAGATGGAATAAGCACGACAAAGTTTAAAGCATCACGACTTCACTTTTTAAGTGACGTTTTCGTAGCCGTCGCCGCCGTTGTAGCTTAAATTCCTTAACAGAGCTCTGACGGTGGAGAGGGAAAGGTATCACCTATTTACAGGGCCCGCGGAGCATTTTTTAAGGTGCGGGGCCCGGTGTCCGCCCCTTTTGAAGTGGAGGGGGGGAGGGGGGGGGGTAGGGGCAAATCTGGCAGTTCTCTCTTTGTGGCTGTTTGGAACTGTCAGATTACTGAACCTTTCTTTAGTCATTGCTGGGCGGAGTCATGTTTATAAATTTCAAGCCCCTGAAAAGTACCTTTCTCCCGCTGAGGCTGATTGCACATGCAGGATCCACCAGTAGAAGTTTGCACTGTAGGTTCCTGTAACCCCTTCATTTTGTTTAGTATGTCATCGAAATGCGTCAGAGACCACATCATCAGCCTACATAATTCGTTTTAAGAAACCTTAGTTCGTGAGTAGTCTTCAGACTTAATCGAGAACCTTCATCAAAAAGGACTCTACTCCGCATCGTTGCAAATGCTACATAAACGCAGAAGTCTAAGACTAAGTACAGTTTTGTGAACACAGGCGTTTCGAGGCTTACTACCGTGACATCAGACGGATGGGATCGAAACGGACGCTTATTCCAACAAAGATACTATTTATGTGAAAATGTATATTACAGTGGAACCTCCATAACGAAGTCCTCGGTCTAACGAACTATTTTTTTTGACTCCAGTAATAGTAAAATTTAAGGCAATATGAAAAAGAACCTCAATATAAGTGAAATAAACCTCGTTACATATTTTGATATAACATATTTTGTCAGTCCCTTGGCCCTTCGTTATATCGAGGCTCCACTGTCCTTAATTTTGAAAAAGTGGGGGGGGCCCTGGCCCCCCCGAGCCCCTCCCCCTGCACGGGCCCTGATTTATGAAGCAGGCAGGAAAAGCCAGGACATGAGAATGAAAGAATGCCGCCTTTACTGAATCTGAGGCCTTAGGAAATTCAAAGTTTCAGTTAAAAATTAACTCGTTGGACAAGCATGTTTTTGAGATTAGGTAAGCTCGAACTGTTTCTACTAAAAGTACATATACCGGCCTTTTTTGCTTTTCAGCTTTTTGCGAACCAATCCTGAATACAATCAGGATCAATCAGTCGAAGGATAACATATATTTTTATTTTTTAATATTTTCTTGTTTGAAACTAGCAATCTTCATCGTTTTGTTATGGTTGTTGTGGCATTCCCGGCATGCACGGCAAGCATGGTACTCCCGGGGCACCTGGCCGCGACGGACGTGACGGACGTGATGGAGCAAAAGGTGATCAAGGATTGCAGGGAAAGACTGGACCTCAGGGACCTCCTGGTGATAAGGGACTTGCTGGTGTAAAGGGAGAAGAAGGGGCTAAAGGAGAAACTGGAGCCCAAGGTCCTCCCGGTCAAAAATGGGAACTTGGCCCGATGCTGTTTAAGAATTGGAAAGAATGTGCCTGGAAAAACTTGGATGATCCGAAGGACAGTGGTCTGATCAAGGTGAGTCGTGCATTTGCGATTGATCAGCATACAATTATCAAATTCACACACCATATAGAGCATGTAGCAGCCATTTTCCAAAAGGCCTTTTGTTTGCTCAATGCAGATACCAAAGAACATCCATAAGGCTTCTGGCATGCACTCTTATAAAGCGACATCCTCTATATAGCGCCCTAGTTACATACATAGGTTTGTATTAATTCTGTCTGCAGATTTTCGAGCGCACAAGGCATTTTTCCAGTATTGTCAATGGTATTAACTATTGGTCATTATTAAAACTTGAAAAAAAAAGTGAAAATGAAAATAGTTATTGCGAAATGAGATTAAAATAGGAATAATAATTTAAAAAAAACCATTTCAACTAATTGGAGCGATCATAAAAATAGCGTGCGTGGCACACGTTTGAAAGGAGGGAACGAGATTTCGGGCGCGCGAGAAGCGCGAAAGCCTTTCTTGCGCACGGTCTCGCGCCCAAATTCCCTTCCCCTTCCCTTACGAACGCCTGCCACCCATGCTATGCAATAAGATACAATTTCGCCATGCTTCAATGAGGGCTATATATGTCTTTTTTCCTGCCATATTTTTAAAATTCAAAATGCCCGAAGGCCTGAAATTTTTTTCCCGGTATCCAGTACAATTTAGCTACTTACTTATGTGGGGCATAAGACTGCAAAGATCCAACGCTGTCCGGGCCTAATTGCTCGCCTCTAAGGTTCTTCTTCAGGTCGTATTTCGGTCTGCACGGTTGTTTTTCTCCAGTTTGCTGCCCCCGCGCCCCCGCCCCTTGGGGTTGGGTGTAGGGTTAACTACTCCTCACCGTAAAATAAGATGTAATTGCTGAAACTATGGCGACAATCAGAATTTAGGTGTCTGAGAAGAATTAGCAAAGTGAACCAATTTTTGCGAGCATTGCTGACAGGCAGAATAAACTATTTAACGTTCAAGCAGATTTTATATTTAGCCTACCGTAGCCAAAATTGTCAGTAAATCACTTCGGAAACTTTACTAAGTGGCCTCCTGTCCATTGTCCGAAGAGGGTTACTTATTAGTTCTACGGTATATAGCTGTTCAGCAACTGCGGCGGGCTGGCTTTGCAAACAAAGAGGTACTTGGGCTTACACGTTAAAAGCCAGTGTCTGGTCAAGGAGCAGTTGGTCACTTTGTGGGCAGTTAATTGTGCTATTATTCATACAGCAAATAGCCTTTTCAGATCAGGCGTTCAGATAGTGAAGTGCGGCGCGAAGTAAGAGATCGGGAAAGATATGCAGGAAGAGAAGGATTCTCTCCTTCTCTCTCACCCCCTACCCCACCCCATCGCTGTTTTTCCTGCTCACTTCTCTTGCGCGGCGGTCCCCACAATCTGAACACCTGGAACAGGCTATATTGCAAGTAAATCTAGGGCTGTGATATGAACAACTTCAAGCGAACTTCAATTTAGCGAAAAACTACGCTTGTAAAGTTTTTAAGAATGTCACGATTCTCGTCAGTGTTTCGGGTAAAGCTTTGGGACTTCGGCATAACAGAAGCGTGTTTGTGGGTGTGATTACTGAACAGCTCTGAACAAATGTCTTGACCTTCTTGAATATGATTTCTTGCTTTGGTTCTACAAAAAATAAAGGGTAAACGTGTAACGGTTTCTCTGCCCTGTATCTCATGGTAAGACTCTCAGCCTAGTCTCTGCTACTAACAAGGGCGTTTCATCTCTCAGTTGACTCTGAAAACTTATGCGTCGATCAATTCGAAACTTTAACATCCCAAAGTAACCCCTTTGGCATTTGAACTTTTTAAGGCATGCCTAGTTAGATTCTTTTTTTCTCCTCAGCAGAGGCTCTCGCTGGGTATCCGATTGTCCCACCCGCGCTTCCTTTTTCTCTCTCCCCAGCTTCCCTACGATAGAAAGAGGCCTTTGCGGATGAGAGAGAAATTCTCCTTACAAATTACCCCATGGTAGTGGTCAAATGCCTCTCCCGAAGAGGAAATGTTTTGGAAATATACGGTGTATGGATTAATGAAAAGTAAATGTTTCGGACGTCTTAAAGTAAGTCGGGCTTACATCTCCCAGAGATAATATACTTTGTATTAAAAAAGGGAGGGAAATTGAGGTCATGGTAACAAAACTGGATACATGTAGCTTTTGAAGTCCTTATCGAACAAGCCATTCGTTTACAAAAGATGTGTCTTAAACTTTAAAGTCTTCAATCTAATTATGAGAAAGATCGCATCTACCGAACTACGTTGTCAGACACCGGATCTTAAAAAGAATTTAACTTGAGGCTTGCGGATCAAATTCACCATCCCTGGGCACAAGGGATGGTCAAATGCCCTGGGTTTAACGGGGAATGTTAAGGTTTCGAATGGGTCGGCACATACGATTTCCAACAACCAATACGCGTGACATCTGGAACGTCAAAGATCTAGCTGAAAACGGTCTCTAACGCTGGATGAAGGGTTTGGAGTGTTGGAGAGGAGGACAAGCCATTGACGGGGTCACCGTTTCTACGAGCTGCGTTGACGGGGCCAAGTTTAAAACCTAAGGGTGCTTGATCATGGTGGACCTATGCCTAGCCAGTACAATCTTGTATAGCAAATTAAAAAAATTTAATGCATAAAGCAAGCCTGACTACAGCGCTACTGGATTACATTAGTCCCTTTTTCCATAAAAGGATAAATTCAACCTCCCAGCTGTGGAGTCAGCCTTGCCTCTTCATTTATCAACTGATTTATTTGTCTATCCACAACGACCACAACTACTAGGCAGTTGCTATTAGATCTAAGCTAGATCTAGGGTTTGGATGTCATGGAACATGGAACAACGTGTTGCCGAGCCTCTTCATTAATAGATTTTCTGTCAAATTTTTTGCAGGACTGTGTTTTCACCAAAAACTTTTCTGATACTGCCCTTCATGTTTACTGGACGGGTGCATTGAGAATTCACAACTGCAATAGGTGCTGCAAACGTTGGTACTTCACTTTCAATGGCGCTGAGTGTTCTGCTCCTCTGCCCATTGACGGAATTGTCTACATGCAGACAGGCAGTAATAAAGATCTCCATCGCGTCCGCCATATTGAGGGGCACTGTAGTAACATCCATAAAGGAAAGGTGCGCGTGGGATTCTGGATCGGCAACTGCGCTTCACATGGAAACGCTGATGGTGCAACAGGATGGAATTCAGTGTCTCGTATATTTGTTGAAGAAGTTCCTAAAGCTCAAGCTTGAAAGTGACTTTAGATTAAAGTGACTCATGAGATCATGAGTTATTATGAGTTCTTATACTACAGAAAGTAAAAATAGATAAAAGACTTTGAAAGAGAGTGAGTGATTTCGACCCCTACGTGGTTGGGTAGTCTGTTGAGGATTTTTATAATAGTTTTAGACAGTAGTGCTTCAGATTGTTAAAAACTATAACTCACAAGTCCGGGATTTCAGCACGATCTATTAACATATGATTAAGACGTTGATTAAAGTGTATAACTAAAAAGAAGCGTTTGCTGTTTGAGCTTTTTTAATTATTTCTAATTCAGAGCAGTTTTTCTTAAGGTTTGATAATAGGGAGGTTTTTACCTGACCTGAAACTATATGATCAAACCTCAGCCTTTCTCGCCAGTAGACTAAAAGCAGAGAATTAACTTAGGTTGCTTTCGAAGTTTGAGGCAACTCTCATAAGATTAGTGATCGCGGAGGGAACATTTTATTATGTTTACTCTTGTGATAGTGAGGACAGCTAATTGTATGCCTGAGAGTTTTGGTCAAAAGCTCCCCATTTCAGTACCGTTTAGCAACCGAGAAGTGCTCGCTAATAAGTCGTCGTTTTTTTTTCGCTCCAACTTTCACGCCAAGCTCCTGTTCTCATTTTTCTTACACGGTCAGCTCTTTGATCCATTCACCAGATAACAAGAGAGGATAAAGGGGACAGAGAAGGCATCCTCCGTACACACCCTATTCCATAGGTAATTCGTCTCGAGTTATTTTTAAGACCACAGATCCCAAGGGGGATTGGACAACAGCGCCGCGGCGATTATTAACTTTTTTTCTCGATAAATGCGGCGCTTATTTGAGAGCGGAGCCTAATACCATAGCAATACCGCTTAGTACCGTATTTACTCGAATAAGCGCCGCGGCGCTAATTAACTCCCCACCCCCCAATGCGGCGCTTATTTGAGGGCGGGGCTTATTCGAGTAATTACTGTAATTGGCAGCTTAAAAGTTTATTACATTTAGGGCAAATTGTTATTACATTTAGGACAAAATGTTATTACATTTAGGACTTTAGTACATTTAGGACAAAATGTTATTACATTTAGGCCTTCTACAATCTCACCTACCTGCAATCCTCGTCACACTCAGCTGGGACACCCCTTGCTGTACCCATATTCCGACAAAAAGTTGAACCCCTTCTCCCCCGTGTTGATTTTTTTGCTTCTGACATGAAAACTCACAAAAACCAACATTGAGGGGGCAGAAAATACTCCTACTGTCCCAACTAATGTGCCTTGCAATCCTCGTCACATTAAGTTGGGACACCCCCTGCTGTACCTGAACTGTTTCAAAACTACCTCGTAAAGGTGTCTGATATTCACTCACGCAATACCAGATATGCCTCAAATCTTAACTTTTATGTACCACGTGTAAGGTCGAATTAAAACCAAAACTTGGGAAGAGATTCCTACTATGATAAAAACACTTAGCTACCACTAAAGTTTAAAAAAGAATATAAGCGAATTCTAGTAAACTCTCAAAGGTAACAATTGTAATATGACTGTCTCACATAACCTGACTGCTGGCATAATCGTCCATAGTTGCCATGGCACCAAGCGCACATTTATTATGTATTTCCACTCATAATATAGAGGTGGTTAGCTCGAAAGCTAAGCTCCTCTGACCACCGTACACTTCTACCCAAGCCATTAATTTTCTTTTTTTCTCCTACTTCTTCTCCTTTATTAGTGTATTCCTACCTTACTATATATAATGTAAATATTTTATAAAAGTGTGTCATCACGCCGAATTACGTTTAACTTTAGAGTCATTCAATGAATTACAAGAAAAGTCACAGTTTAGATCGTAGTAGTCAACCATCTTCATTAGATTAGATTAAAAGTTTTTCTTTTTGCTATAATAAAGGTAAACTGAAATTTGTAAGGCTTGCTTAACTACAAAATCTACATCTTTGTCTTTCAAATAGCTTAAGTAATTTAGAATCTTCTTATTCAATATATTAATATGATCTTGGGGAATTTACCGAGTGCAGCTCTACATGCAACGTTTGATGCCTTGTTTTGTACTTGTAAATCAGAGCGTTTACAGAGTTGTAAATGGGTTTTCTTGCAGAAGTGTTCCAGGACTTAAAATCTGATTTAACAAAAGCACCCCAAACTTCACTGTTGTAGGCTAAAATTCGTGAAATCATTGAGTCAAAAATTTTACATGCAAGTGAGGGCTTAAGATCGTTCAGATCTTTGTGCCGTCTTTTAAGCTGCAGAACGCATCAGTGACGCATGATAAGATATTAAGTACGTCGTGTTGCGGCGATGGTTTTCCAGAGGAGATTGTTTCCCACTTGTCATATTGTCTTTGGATATTCTCGGTCAACACTGCCTCCTAACAGCAAAAAAGGTCTTAGCTTATAGATGATTGCTTACAATAAATTAACACGAAATTGAGCAAAAGATTATCTTGACCTTAGATCTTTAGTGCACCAAACCTCAAAAAACCCAACGTGGTGGAAATCGTGATCAGTTGATTACCCCTTAACAGGCTGTTGGCCACTAAAAGGAGGAACGAGAAACGAGGTTGCATCCCGAGAAGAGAAAAGAGCCTCTCCCATCGAGCGCCTTCAGGCATGCGCGTGGTCATTTTCGTGTCTCGAGCGTTTCGCTCGACGAACTTAGGAAAAAAGAGAGACTTCTGGTAGTCTTATCGTGTTTCTCTGGTGTGAAAAAATATAAAACTAACCTTATCTTATATCAAATACTAAAGACGTCAATATGGACTTAATCTTCCCCTGCTAGATTGATTAATGTTGGGTACGAGTCCGTCAGGTGCATGCAACAATTCTCTATTTTTCACGCCTTTACGTTGCAGCAATTTTGACCATTTTCCAAATAAAAAGACCTCCAAATGCAGCCCCTCGGGCCCCTCCCTCCCACACGGTATATTTATATTTTGTACCACGGAGAGGCCAATTGAAACCTCCTGACCTTGGTAACCCGCCATTATCATTACTGAACATAACAAGTGTGCCATCCAATAAAGTGTAAGACGTAACATTCTCTTTGGTTGAAAAAATATGGTAAAGTCATTCGGGTGTTTGAGCGTGCTTTTCGGCACAAAGCCTTTGGAAAATATGAAATGTACTCAAGGTCCTTTATGCTTCAAAGCAATACCTTTTACATAATTTTGCTCAAGGAAATCTGAACATAATCGCGTGCAAGTATTCTAAATAGATCATTTAAGACCATCAAGGCCGGGGGGAGGGGGCAGGGCTTCGGCTCTTATACCTAACTCTAACCGTAACTCGTTCCTCCCGTACCTCCCAGCGCCCGTACCTTGCATCTCCCGCTCTCGCTTCCTTGTTTCTTTTCTTCCTCCCTTAAGCACTTTTTAGATTGCAAAATATTACGTGCTGCCGCTGCGTAGTTTCCTTCTATTTCTCCCGCTTCCTGCCCTTTAAGATCTCCTATTCCCTGCTGTTTTCTCGGCTATTTGGAGCAACTTTTGATGAGCGGCAACTTGATGAAAGTTTTAGTAACTTATTGGAATTACAAAGTATTCTAATACTGTGTAAACCTCGTCTTGTGGAGTCAACTCTGCCCCACCCCCCTCAGATGGATTATCCTTGGTAAGGAGCCCATGCCGCGGTCTGGTCTGAGGTCAATGATTTCCAAATAAGACCACGTTTTCAAAAATTCCAACTCCGACTTCTCTGCCTCGAATGAAACGACCCTATCAGAACAGGAGAATGCACTTGCACAATGAAAACCGAACAGAGAAAAGATCTTAATTCAGTGATCTGAGAGAGATCATTCTCAAGAGAGAATGATCTAGCTCATTCTCTCTTGTGAATATACAGTTTTACTAGAATAACAAGAGAAAGACTTTGTTATAGGGAAGGCTTAAATTGTTCAGTTTGCCTGTGACTTGAGTAAAAAGATATAGTAATCTAATTCTGTAGGAAAAAAATTACATTACACAGTTGCTGTGCATTTAAACGCCACCCATCGTTTTAAATTATACGTTTATTAACCTTGTGCAGTTGCTCTTTCCCAAAATTAGTCTCTCTTGTTGTAGAGAGATCGTTCTATTTAACGAATTTATTTAGATTATTTGATAATTAACTATGAATGTAAATTGTAAAGACTTATAAATCATCATGATTTCGAAATTGATAGGAAAACGTTACATCCCAACCGATAATACGACCATGTCACCCTATGTCAAAAAAGATGAAGTATTTGAGTTCTGGTGATCGGTGTCAAGGGTTAGCATAATTTTTAACAGCCTAAAAACAGAAGAAGAGAACTGCCCTCCAACCAACAATTTCCTTAAAGTTAGAAGCAAATGTTATCTTTGGGTTGGGAAGGGGGGGGGGATTATCTTCGTAGAAGATACTGCACTGACTAATGGGGAAAATATTTGCATATGTTTCATAGAAACAAGCCAACGTTTCCATAAAGAGCACTGTGTTATTTTCTCACTTTTATTTCTTTCTTGTAAATAACTTCTCAAAATCTAAGTTAATACATTCTTGGTTTCTCAAGTAAACCAACCAGCAATTACAAAAGGCAGAAAATTATAGGCTGTTTTATTTGAAAAGTTAATCAGGCGTGTACCTTGGCACCAGAGGTATGTTTTTTGGGCTCTTTCGTTCTGAGATAGGACACAGTTTGTGTCGCAGTTGGGTCTGGATTTTAGAAGGAGTAACTTTTCCCATTTATTCATCTTTTGAGCTGTGCCTTGATTAATTTATAGCCTCTCTTGAGTTTTGAACCTTCATTAGCATTCCAACTCTCGAATCCTTTAATTTTAGGAAAAACTGCGATTCGCTCTGATTATCGAGAGCTTGGAAAAAATATGGAGAAAATTACAGATTTAAAAGGGAAGGGAACTCTCCAGGTTCAAGGAATCATTTATTCGAGGTGTTGGACAATTCTATTGTACACTCAGAGTCTTATACTGAAAATACAGCAGCATAATAAGTAATGACTTAATACATGTGATGTAGTTCTACCGCATTTCCCTCCCCCACAGATTTTCGGCGGCTGCTCCTTGTCCGAAATACGACACGCGTGGAGTAATGCTCTCTGTTCATGCTGGTGTTCTCCCTTATCTTAGGATTCTAGTTTTTTTTTGACACCATCTATCAATCGTCGAAACTCTATGTGGTGGTTGCAAATCAATGGGAGAGGATGTTGTTGCCTCGTTAGGTATGTAGATTGGTATCCTCAAATCTTTCTTTAGAGTGGCAGTGCGCTTATCGACATTTAGCTACTCTACCTAAACGAGCAAACCAAAAAATTACGCCCGATTCAGATGCCGAACTTTTCATGAGCCGAACCTAATTCGAATTAAGGCCGACCCAAATTATTTAGACCGGCTGAACTGATTCAGAAGCCGATCTTAATTGCAGCTGAACTAAGTTCAAAAGGTGAAAAATGCTCATTTCAGTCAAACTGCTTAAATAATACGTTATAGTAATTTATGCATTAGGTTCGGTACATGAAAAGCTCCGTGTCTGGATCAAAGACGCTCCTGAAAGTCGCTTCAAAGGCGAAATTCTTGGCCAGGCTAGGCGAAAAGAACGGCTGAGCCGTTCCAAATTGAAACAGGCGTTCCTAACTGATTCAGACGCCGAACTTTTCTTGTACTTAATTCAATGTATTAGGTTCGGCTCGTGAAATGTTCGGCGCCTGAACCGTGCCTTACAAACACATCACAGTTGCTGTTTACGGTTAAGTCTTTTTTATGCCTGATCGGCTTTTAAATTTCAGCGAACCGCCGTAAGCACCGGTTTTGCACAGAAATGCCTTTGGAACCTTTGCACTCTCATCTTCGCAAAAGTAAATGGAAATTTTGCATCTGACGCTCACCGTTATGCCGCTGTGAAGAGTATTCTAAGAGCTAATCTTCAAGAACACAACCTAAAACGAAGGCCTAATGATTCCATAATTGAAGCCTAGCTTGAACAGACAAATTAACTCCTACGTTGCGAAACTTTTTCCATCGAAAATTATCTGAGGATATGACACGTGCGATTATATGTAGTAGACGGCATTTTCTTACCCTGATGATGCCCTGTAGAGTCGAATACGTTCGGATTTTTCTTTTTTAAATATATAAGTTTTAACCTTGTCAGTAGTTCATTTTTTAAACCTAAGCGAATTTTATGGACAAAATAACATTCCAGGAACATTTCTGACGTTCACGGTTTTGTGAGTTTTAAAATAAAACCTTGATCCACGCCCAGATTGGTATTGTGCTTCACATTTTAGGGTTCAATTCTAATTTTCTGACGAGCACGGCCCATCTCTACGCTTTCAGCTATTTGAGTCCAAGGGAGGCAAAGGGAAAATCATTTTGGGGATTTAGAAGCTTTTTAACTTATTGACAGCTTATTCAGCTTCTTAGTAAGCCATATTTTATTACACAGGTTAATTCCATTCAGCCTCTGTTTACTCTGGCACATCCTTGTGTTTTTACTAGCAGTCCTTTTATAGATGTCATTTTACTGCAAGACCCTCTTACATTAAGTTTTTTTCTTGCAAATAAAGGGCTATCCTGGGATAACTACATTTTAATTGAGAGGAGGAAAACGCTGAATTCTAGCATTCTGGTAATTCATGCTGATCTAAGGGATCGAGTAAACTCAGATAATGCTACCTTGAAAACGGCGGGATATGGAGAGACAACCACACAGTCACGTAGCTTCTCTTGTTGGTACTTGAATCACCATGACAACAGGGGTTGATCTTTAAGGAAAGACGTCATCTGTTCTGTTGATGGGATTCGGACCATTCATATTGGAGAAACGGTGTGGCGTGATATCTTGAACAAGGCAACACTGCACTTGTGGAAACAGGTTTCACTTTTGCTTTTAGTTTTGCTGGGTGCAGCTACGTGCGCTGAACACAGGATCGAGACTGCCAAGGTATATTTACTTAATCTTAACCAAGGAGGGACTTTGTTTTAGTTAATGGCTTCCTTGTTTAACATCAGGAAACTATTGCTTACTGGGTAGCCATTCGCTCAAGAAAGTTCAGGGGAAGAGCAAAAATAATCTAGATAACTAAGCTTCTGTGTGGGTGCCCACGGACGTGGGTTTCTTCGCGCGTTTTCCATCAAATCGTTAGTTTTTCTGGCGAAATCGTGGCATATCAAGAATTGCATGCTTTGCGCAACGTAACGCTGCTAACGAACTACATTCAACCACTGCGACGAGGGAAACGAGAAAATAAGCGAAACAACAACAACATCTGAACGTGCAGCGCACTTTTTGCAAGTTTCGTTGCCGTCATTCCATGCACAACAAATGTTGTCAAACTTAATTGAAAT
>CALNXI010000559.1:143496-156619 GCA_942486025.1 Porites evermanni | reverse complement strand
TGTAAAGTTATTGGGTCTCAATATTTCCAGTGATTTGACCTGGAATATCTATATTAATGAAACTTTTAAGAATGGCTCCAAGAGATTATATATTTTTTGGTACAACTTAAGAGAGCTAAGGTTACTCGCACTGATTTAGGGCTCTTCCACTCTAGTTGTATTGGATCAATTATGGACTATGCACTACCGGCCTTTCACTTCAGTTTGCCTAAATATTTAACGCAAGAATTGGAACCTGTACAGAAGAGAGCAATGTCCAGTGTTAGCTATCATTAGGCTCTAATAGCAACCCACCATGACGAAATATGTGAATCACTTTTTCAAACAATTGTCAATGAAAACAATCACCGTCTTTATAAGTTATTACCTGCACCGCACGAATCTACTTATTCATTAAGGCCTGCGCGATCTTTTAACATGCCACGTTTTAAAACTGACCTTTTTAAGAATAGCTTTATTATCTTTTTATGTCTTAAAGCAACTAACTTATAGGTTAAAGTTTTCAAATTTCGATAACTTTTTTTGGCATCTTTTTTTGGCATCTCATCTCTTGTCAGCTTCTTTATTCCTTTTAATTAAGATAGATTAGTTAATGCTTAGATCTATAATTTAATTTTTGTAACGTAAATACGCAATTCAGTTTTTGAACTGCTATGTATTTATGAATTAATAAACTTCAAACAAAAAAAGGGAGGGAAATTGGGGTCATGGTAACAAAACAGCATACACTTAGCTCTTGAAGTAAAAAAGCCATTCGTTTACAACAGATGTGTCTTAAACCGTTTCAAGTCTTCCATCTAATTATGAGAAAGATCGCATCTACCGAGGATGTGAAATACGTTGTCAGACACCGGAGCTTAAAAAAAAGTTAAACTTGAGGCTTGCGGTTCAATTCTCCACCCCCAGGCACCAGTGAAGGTCAAATGCCCGGGTTTTTGCCGGGGAATGTTAAGATTTCGAATAGGTCGGCGCCAACGACTTCCAGCAACCAATAGGCGTGACATCTGGATAGTCAAAGTTCTAGCTGAAAACAGTCTCTAACGCTGGATGAAGGGTTTGGGAGGTGGAGGGGAGGACAAGTAACGGGGGCACCGTTTGTACGGGGTAGGTCGAAGAGGGCCAAATTAAAAACCTACAGGTGCATGATCATCATGATGGTGGATCTACTCCTAGCCAGTAAAATCTTGTATAGCACAAAATTAAAAAAATGCAAGGCTGTTCACAGCAGTAGATTATATTACTTCCTTTTTCCGAAAAAGGATAAATTCAGTCTCCCAGCTGTGAAGTTAGCTTTGACCTCTACATTCATGAAGTGATTTATCTGTCTATTCACAACGACCAAAATCAATATTGGGCACTAGGCAATTGCTCTAATTGATCTAAGCTAGATCTAGGTTTTAGATGTCATGGAACATTAATCTGTTTTTGAGCCTCTTCAGTAATAGATTTTCTGTCAAATTCTTTGTGTTTTTTGCAGGACTGTGTTTTCACCAAAAACTTTTCTGATACTGCCCTTCATGTTTACTGGACGGGTGCATTGAGAATTCACGGCTGCAATAACTGCTGCAAACGTTGGTACTTCACTTTCAATGGCGCTGAGTGTTCTGCTCCTCTGCCCATTGACGGAATTGTCTACATGGATAACGGCAGTGGCAAAGATCTCCATCGCGTCCGCCATATTGAGGGGCACTGTAATAACATCCATAAAGGAAAGGTACGCGTGGGATTCTGGATCGGCAACTGCGCTTCATATGGAAACGCTGATGGCCACACAGGATGGAATTCAGTGTCCCGTGTATTTGTTGAAGAGGTTCCTAAAGCTCAAGCTTGAAAGTGACTTTAGATTAAAGTGGCTCATGAGATCATGAGTTATTATGAGTTCTTATACTACAAAAAGTAAAAATAGATAGAAGACTTTGAAAGAGAATGAGTGGTTTCGACCCCTACGTGGTTGGGTAGTCTGTTGATGATTTTTATTTTTTACTATTTTCTTGTTTGAAACTAGCAATCTCCATCGTTTTGTTATGGTGGTTGTGGCATTCCCGGCATGCCCGGCAAGCATGGTACTCCTGGGGCACCAGGCCGCGACGGACGTGACGGACGTGATGGCCATGATGGGGCTAAAGGTGATCAAGGATTGCAGGGAAAGACTGGACCTCAGGGACCTCCTGGTGATAAGGGACCTGCTGGTGTAAAGGGAGAGGAAGGGGCTAAAGGAGAAACTGGAGCCCAGGGTCCTCCCGGTCAAAAATGGGAATTTAGCCCGATGCCGTTTAAGAACTGGAAAGAATGTGCCTGGAAAAACTTGAATGATAATAAGGACACTGGTCTGATCAAGGTGAGTCGTGCATTTGCGATTTATGGGCATACAATTATCAAATTTATACACAACACAGAGCATGCAGCAGCCATTTTCCAAAAGGCCTTTTGCATACCAACGAATATCTAAAGGCTTCTGGCCGCGCACTCATTATAAAGCGACATTCTCTATATGGCAGCCTAGTTACACACGTAGGCTTGTATACTGAATTCTGTTGGCAGAATTTCGAGGGCGTAAGGTACTCTTTCCAGTATTGTCAATGGTATTCACTATTGGTCATTATCAAAATAAAACTTGAAAAAAATATATATATATACGCTATATATATCATGACGCGACGAATTATGGACAAAGTGGCTTAATTTTATTGTGATTAAATTTTAGTTCACATTCTTGAACCATAATTATAAATAGCTTTTGCAATACTAGTATGTACTTGTATGGTTCTGCAGACAAAGCTTGTAGTTGTTGTTGTTGAATTCGAAACTTCAACATCCCCAAGGCCCCGTCCCCCTACCCCTGGGCATTTGAACTTTTTAAGGCACGCCTGATCAAATTCTCCTTCTCTCCTCCGCAAAGGCCCCCGCTGGGTATCCCATTGTCCCACGCGCGCTTCCTTTTTCCCTCTCCCCAGCTTCCCTACGATACAGAGAGGCCTTTGCGGAGGAAAGAGAAATTCTCCTTATACATTACGGCCTAATGTAGTAGTCAAATGACTCTCCCAAAGAAGAAATGTTTCGAAGATTATGTGTTGTGTGGAAGAAAGGTAAATGTTTCGGACGTGTAAAAGTAAGTCGGGCTTTTATCTTCCGGTCATGATAATATACTTTGTATTGATCAAACTTGGTGAACTTTATGATGTATCTGAGCGGGAACCTGTCCCCTCAAGGAACCAAATTAGGGCCTTGGCTTTTTTTGATTATGATTAACGACCTTGTTGTCAAAAATGCACGCTTATGGAAATATGTAGATGATACCACTATCTCCGAAACAGTCGCGAAGGGGGAACTTATAATTAGCAACGCCCAACGCACTAAAGATACAGTAGTGCAATGGTCAAAAACAGAGTCCAGAAATGCGAATATCCTTTACAAAATCCCAGCAAGAATTTGAGCCCATTCTCATTAACGGCGATGCTTTAGAAGTTGTAGACTGTGTAAAGTTATTGGGTCTCAATATTTCCAGTGATTTGACCTGGAATATCTATATTAATGAAACTTTTAAGAATGGCTCCAAGAGATTATATATTTTTTGGTACAACTTAAGAGAGCTAAGGTTACTCGCACTGATTTAGGGCTCTTCCACTCTAGTTGTATTGGATCAATTATGGACTATGCACTACCGGCCTTTCACTTCAGTTTGCCTAAATATTTAACGCAAGAATTGGAACCTGTACAGAAGAGAGCAATGTCCAGTGTTAGCTATCATTAGGCTCTAATAGCAACCCACCATGACGAAATATGTGAATCACTTTTTCAAACAATTGTCAATGAAAACAATCACCGTCTTTATAAGTTATTACCTGCACCGCACGAATCTACTTATTCATTAAGGCCTGCGCGATCTTTTAACATGCCACGTTTTAAAACTGACCTTTTTAAGAATAGCTTTATTATCTTTTTATGTCTTAAAGCAACTAACTTATAGGTTAAAGTTTTCAAATTTCGATAACTTTTTTTGGCATCTTTTTTTGGCATCTCATCTCTTGTCAGCTTCTTTATTCCTTTTAATTAAGATAGATTAGTTAATGCTTAGATCTATAATTTAATTTTTGTAACGTAAATACGCAATTCAGTTTTTGAACTGCTATGTATTTATGAATTAATAAACTTCAAACAAAAAAAGGGAGGGAAATTGGGGTCATGGTAACAAAACAGCATACACTTAGCTCTTGAAGTAAAAAAGCCATTCGTTTACAACAGATGTGTCTTAAACCGTTTCAAGTCTTCCATCTAATTATGAGAAAGATCGCATCTACCGAGGATGTGAAATACGTTGTCAGACACCGGAGCTTAAAAAAAAGTTAAACTTGAGGCTTGCGGTTCAATTCTCCACCCCCAGGCACCAGTGAAGGTCAAATGCCCGGGTTTTTGCCGGGGAATGTTAAGATTTCGAATAGGTCGGCGCCAACGACTTCCAGCAACCAATAGGCGTGACATCTGGATAGTCAAAGTTCTAGCTGAAAACAGTCTCTAACGCTGGATGAAGGGTTTGGGAGGTGGAGGGGAGGACAAGTAACGGGGGCACCGTTTGTACGGGGTAGGTCGAAGAGGGCCAAATTAAAAACCTACAGGTGCATGATCATCATGATGGTGGATCTACTCCTAGCCAGTAAAATCTTGTATAGCACAAAATTAAAAAAATGCAAGGCTGTTCACAGCAGTAGATTATATTACTTCCTTTTTCCGAAAAAGGATAAATTCAGTCTCCCAGCTGTGAAGTTAGCTTTGACCTCTACATTCATGAAGTGATTTATCTGTCTATTCACAACGACCAAAATCAATATTGGGCACTAGGCAATTGCTCTAATTGATCTAAGCTAGATCTAGGTTTTAGATGTCATGGAACATTAATCTGTTTTTGAGCCTCTTCAGTAATAGATTTTCTGTCAAATTCTTTGTGTTTTTTGCAGGACTGTGTTTTCACCAAAAACTTTTCTGATACTGCCCTTCATGTTTACTGGACGGGTGCATTGAGAATTCACGGCTGCAATAACTGCTGCAAACGTTGGTACTTCACTTTCAATGGCGCTGAGTGTTCTGCTCCTCTGCCCATTGACGGAATTGTCTACATGGATAACGGCAGTGGCAAAGATCTCCATCGCGTCCGCCATATTGAGGGGCACTGTAATAACATCCATAAAGGAAAGGTACGCGTGGGATTCTGGATCGGCAACTGCGCTTCATATGGAAACGCTGATGGCCACACAGGATGGAATTCAGTGTCCCGTGTATTTGTTGAAGAGGTTCCTAAAGCTCAAGCTTGAAAGTGACTTTAGATTAAAGTGGCTCATGAGATCATGAGTTATTATGAGTTCTTATACTACAAAAAGTAAAAATAGATAGAAGACTTTGAAAGAGAATGAGTGGTTTCGACCCCTACGTGGTTGGGTAGTCTGTTGATGATTTTTATAATAGTTTTAGACAGTAGTGATTCAGATTGCTAAAAAGCTATAACTCACAAGTCCCGGATTTCAGCACGATCTATTAACATATGATTAAGACGTTTATTAAAGTGTATAACTGAAAAGTAGCGTTTGCTGTTTGAGCTTATTTTTATTATTTCTCATTCAAAGCAATTCTTCTTAAGGTTTGATAATAGAGAGGTTTTTACCTGAACTGAAACTATATAATCAAACCTCAGTATTCCTCGCCAGTAGACTAAAAGCAAAGAATTAACTTAGGTTACTTTCGAAGTTTGAGGCAACTATCCGTGCAGTAAGTTTAGTGATCGCGGAGGGAACATTTTATTATGTTTACTCTTGTGATAGCTAAGGACAGCTAATTGTATTCCAGAGACTCTTGGTCAAATGCTCCCCATTTCAGTAGCATTTAGCAACCGAGAAGTGCTCGCTAATAAGTCGTCGTTATTTTTTCGCTCCAATCTTCACGCCAAGCTCCTGTTCTCATTTTTCTTACACGGTCAGCTCTTTGATCCATTCACCAGATAACCATACTTCTTTCCTCCTGACTCAGGTGATTGTACCAGTTATACAACGGCACAATTTGTCCACCCCCCGCGGAGTCGTCGGCCAGCTATACTTGCTTAACACTTGGTGTGCTTGTCCTTAAGCTCTGGATCATTATAGATGTATTTACCAATAATAATAATAATAATAATAATAATAATAATAATAATAATAGTAATAATAATAATAGTAATGATAATGATAATAATAACTAATAATAATTAAAGAAGTGAACAGAACAGTATTCCTATCAATTATTTATTTTTGAAGTAACTGAGCCCTTGTTCAGACGTCATACTTCACATGAGTCGGATCGATTCCAAAAAAGGGCCTGTTTACACAAAGGTGGGGACCCCAGGTAGGTGAGGTAATTCGCATAGGTGGGGTAATCAATAAAAAAGCTTTGACAAAAAATTGTCACTGAAATGGTACAGCAGGCGGGCTGTCCTCATCGGATGAGTCGAGAACTCGCTTGATGCGTTTCTATCACTATAAACAGTAACAGTAACTATAAACTCACTCAGAAAATCTTTGAGTTCCTGTGATTGAATCTCTTCTATTTTTCTGCTTTCTTGCTTGGATTTCAGAAACTCGGAGAGCCAGCCGACATCTCGTCTAGCTTTCGACAACGTTTGTTTGTTTTTCTGTTCCTCGATAAATTCGTTAACGGATTTCTGCAAAGCGGGAAAGCAGAGGATTTCTTCTTCAGCCAATATTTAGTTTCTTCTGGCAATTTTCTAGAGATATTATATTATCCAAGCCAAAAATCTAGACGTCTTAACTTTTTGACAAAGCTGCCAGAATAAAACCTTTAATGAAAACACAAAGCCACCGAAAACACGGTTGCTTTTGGTGGGTGCTCTGTGATTGGTCGAAACGTTCTACTCACACGTGAAAAAGCCGTTTCGCTTTTCTGATTGGTTGTATAAAGGCGCGAACTATGTTTTCACTCAGATTGACTCAAACAGAATCACTCAGTATGTATGAAATAATAGGCCTTTCAATCTAGTAATCATCCTCAATTTTGTAACTGTTACAAAAGGAACATATCCTTTCATTGCGAGGGATTTTTTTTGTATCTATCCGTTTCAATTCTAAGTTGATGACTGCTTATTCTAATTTTAAGACTCTTAATGCTTTTCTTGACGCGGGGTCTTTTCTTGTTAAAACTAGGTACGGTGAGGGGCTACAGTCCTTTTTGATTGTACAATAAACTGAAACTGAGTTTTTGTAATTGTTGAGGGGTCTGGTTCCCGCCGTAAGAAACGTGTTTATTTTTCATTACGTCGACATACCGTTTAACTTTAGAGTCATTCAATTAATTATACAAGGAAAGTCGCAGTTCTTCTTGAGATCAGAGTAAAAGCTATTTTCCCCGCTATAATAAGGGTCAATTGAAGGCTTGTTTTTACTATAGAATCTTCATCTTTATCTTTCAAGTAGTTGAAGTAATTTAGAATCTTTTTATTTATATCAATGATCTTGGGGAATTTACCGAGTTCAGCTCTACATGCAATGTTGGAAGCCTTGCCAGTGTGTACTTGTAAATCAGAGCGTTTACAGAGTTGTAAATGGGTTTTCTTGCAGAACTGTCCCAGGACTTAAAATCTGATTTAACAAAAGCACCCCAAA
Source organism: Porites evermanni (assembly GCA_942486025.1). NCBI lineage: Eukaryota > Metazoa > Cnidaria > Anthozoa > Scleractinia > Poritidae > Porites > Porites evermanni. Next base: position 148,979 of record CALNXI010000559.1, on the reverse strand, counting down.
CTTCACTGTTGTAGGTTAAAATTGGTGAAATCATTGAGTCCAAAATTTTACATGCAAGTAAGGGCTTAAGGCCGATCAGATCTGTGTGCCGTCTTAAGCTGCAGAACGCGGCACGATAATATATTAATAAGTACTTCGTCTGGCCGCGATGGTTTTCCAGAGGAGATTGTTTCCCATATGTCATAACCGTCAATTAGCTTTGGATATTCTCGGTCAACACTGCCTCCCAACGGAAAAAGGTCCTAGCTTTATGGATTAGATTTTATTGACTTCAATATGGACTTACTCCTCTCCTACTAGATTGATTAACGTTGGATACCAGTCCGTCACATGCAAAAATTCTTTGTTTTTCACGCGTTTTGGCATTTTTCATCATTTTCGATATGCAAAGAGCGTCCATACAAATACAGCCCCTCCGGCCCCTTCCTCCGACACGGTATGTTTTGTACCACGGAGGGGCTAATTGAAACCTCCTGACCAGGGCGGATAAATGTTGGGCAACCTTTATCCGCCCCGCTCCTGACCTTGGTAACCCGCAATTATCATTACTGAATATAATAAGTGTGTCATCCCATAAAGTGTAAGACGTAACATTGTCTTTGGCAAATTTCCCTCCTCCACAGATTTTCGGGGGCTGCTCGCTGTCCGAAATACGACACCCGTCGTGGAGTAATGCTATCTCTTCATGATGGTGTTCTCCCTTATCTTAGGATTCTAGTTTTTTTTTGCCACAATCTATTAATCGTCGAAACGCTATATGGTGGTTGAAAATCAATGGGAGAGGATGTTGTCGTCTCGTTAGGCATGTAGATTGGTATCCTCAAATCTTTCTTTAGAGTGGCAGTGCGCTTATGGACATTTAGCTACTCTACCTAAACGAGCAAACCAAAAAATTAGCTCATGAGTTCATGAGCNTGGTTCCCGCCGTAAGAAACGTGTTTATTTTTCATTACGTCGACATACCGTTTAACTTTAGAGTCATTCAATTAATTATACAAGGAAAGTCGCAGTTCTTCTTGAGATCAGAGTAAAAGCTATTTTCCCCGCTATAATAAGGGTCAATTGAAGGCTTGTTTTTACTATAGAATCTTCATCTTTATCTTTCAAGTAGTTGAAGTAATTTAGAATCTTTTTATTTATATCAATGATCTTGGGGAATTTACCGAGTTCAGCTCTACATGCAATGTTGGAAGCCTTGCCAGTGTGTACTTGTAAATCAGAGCGTTTACAGAGTTGTAAATGGGTTTTCTTGCAGAACTGTCCCAGGACTTAAAATCTGATTTAACAAAAGCACCCCAAACTTCACTGTTGTAGGTTAAAATTGGTGAAATCATTGAGTCCAAAATTTTACATGCAAGTAAGGGCTTAAGGCCGATCAGATCTGTGTGCCGTCTTAAGCTGCAGAACGCGGCACGATAATATATTAATAAGTACTTCGTCTGGCCGCGATGGTTTTCCAGAGGAGATTGTTTCCCATATGTCATAACCGTCAATTAGCTTTGGATATTCTCGGTCAACACTGCCTCCCAACGGAAAAAGGTCCTAGCTTTATGGATTAGATTTTATTGACTTCAATATGGACTTACTCCTCTCCTACTAGATTGATTAACGTTGGATACCAGTCCGTCACATGCAAAAATTCTTTGTTTTTCACGCGTTTTGGCATTTTTCATCATTTTCGATATGCAAAGAGCGTCCATACAAATACAGCCCCTCCGGCCCCTTCCTCCGACACGGTATGTTTTGTACCACGGAGGGGCTAATTGAAACCTCCTGACCAGGGCGGATAAATGTTGGGCAACCTTTATCCGCCCCGCTCCTGACCTTGGTAACCCGCAATTATCATTACTGAATATAATAAGTGTGTCATCCCATAAAGTGTAAGACGTAACATTGTCTTTGGCAAATTTCCCTCCTCCACAGATTTTCGGGGGCTGCTCGCTGTCCGAAATACGACACCCGTCGTGGAGTAATGCTATCTCTTCATGATGGTGTTCTCCCTTATCTTAGGATTCTAGTTTTTTTTTGCCACAATCTATTAATCGTCGAAACGCTATATGGTGGTTGAAAATCAATGGGAGAGGATGTTGTCGTCTCGTTAGGCATGTAGATTGGTATCCTCAAATCTTTCTTTAGAGTGGCAGTGCGCTTATGGACATTTAGCTACTCTACCTAAACGAGCAAACCAAAAAATTAGCTCATGAGTTCATGAGCCGAACCTAATTCGAATTAAGGCTGAACCAAATCAGTTTAGACCAGCTGAACTGATTCAGACGCCGATCTTAATTGCAGCTGAACTAAGTTCAAAAGGTGAAAAATGCTCATTTCGGTCGAACTGCTTACAAAATACGTTATAATAATTTATGTATTAGGTTCGGTACATGAAAAGCTCCGTGTCTGAATCAAAGCCTTTCCAAAGTGGCTTCAAAGGCGAAATTCTCGGCCAGGCTAGGCGAAAAGAACGGCTGAGCCGTTCCAAATTGAAACAGGCGTTCCTAATTGATTCAGACGCCGAACTTTTCTTGTACTTAATCTAATGTATTAGGTTCGGCTCATGAAAAGTTCGGCGCCTGAACCGTGCCTTACAAAAACATCACAGTTGCTGTTTACGGTTAAGTCTTTTTTATGCCTGATCGGCTTCTAAATTTCAGCGAATCGCCGTAAGCACCGGTTTCGTACAGAAATGCCTTTGGAACCTTTGCACTCTCATCTTCGCAAAAATAAACGGAAACTTTGCATCTGACGTTGAACGTTATGCGGCCGTGAAGAGTATTCTAAGAGCTAATCTTTAAGAACACAACCTAAAACGAAGGCCTAATGATTCCATACTCAAGTAGATTAAGGCCTGAGTCATTACAGAGTTTTCAGAAGTTTTAAAGGGGGGTGGTACAACGTAAAGTATTTTCAAGATATCCCATGACTAACAGCATAAGGCCAATCACAACCTAGAAATGTTCCAATTTCATTTTAAAAATATTTATAACTACATCACGTGAGCAGCCACGCCCTGTTTTATTGAGAAATCCTTTGAGTCCAAATTCCCAACAGAAAGAGAGTAAACCGCTTTCCTTTAGTAGGTCTAAAAAGTGGCTACTAATAATCTCCATGTAAAAACAATCGGAATGAGGCGAGGTCAATAAATTGTCTTTGGAGGAGGACTGGCACTAGTCAGAGAACACCAATTGCACCTACCAATTGTAATGCTTCGAACCATTCCGAGCTGATTTCGTAGACACTTTGTAGGGACAATGTTTTGATACAGAGAAACTGGAGCTACACTCGTTTGGCAAGTGGTGAGAATCGTTGGTTACAATTTTCCAACAATGGAGGGCGTGGTCGATCACGCGACCAAGTAATTTAAAAATCTTTTTTCAAGTTTTTTAAGTTTAGTTTTCATTACCATATATCCCCCTCGTGGATGTCTTTAACTATAGTTTTTAGAAACTGTACATAAAAATCATAAATGACTTAGAGCCAGGCTTTAATCTAGCTGAGTAATTGAAGCCCAGCTTGAACAGACAAATTAACTCCTACGTTGCGAAATTTTTCCCATCGAGAATTATCTGAGGATATGACATGTGCGATTATATGTAGTGGACGGTATTTTCTTACCCTGATGATGCCCTGTAGAGTCGAATACGTTCGGATTTTTCTTTTTTAAATATATAAGTTTTAGCCTTGTCAGTAGTTCATTCTTTAAACCTAAGCGGATTTCCAGGACAAAATAACATTCCAGTAATATTTCTGACGTTCACGGTTTTGTGAGTTTTAAAATAAAACCTTGATCCACGCCCAGATTGGTATTGTGCTTCACATTTTGAGGTTCATTTCCAATTTTCTGTCGAACACGACCCATCTCTACGCTTTCAGCTATTTGAGTCCAAGGGAGGCAAAGGGAAAATCATTTTGGGGATTTAGAAGCTTTTTGACTTATTGACAGCTTATTCAGCTTCTTAGTAAGCCATATTTTATTACAAAGGTTAATTCCATTCAGCCTCTGTTTACTCTGGCACATCCTTGTGTTTTTATTAGCAGTCCTTTTATAGATATGTCAGTTTACTGCAAGACTCTCTTACGTTAGGTTTTTTTCTTGCAAATAAAGGGCTATCCTGGGATAACTACATTTTAATTGAGAGGAGGAAAACGCTGAATTCTAGCATTCTAGTAATTCTTGCTGATCTAAGGGATCGAGTAAACTCAGGTAGCGCTATCTTGAAAATGGCTGGATATGCAGAGACAACCACATAGTCACGTAGCCTCTCTTGTTGGTACTTGAATCACCATGACAACAGGGGTTGATCTTTAAGGAAAGACGTCATCTGTTCTGTTTATGGGAATCTGACCATTCATATTGGGGAAACGGTGTGGCGTGATACCTTTTAAGAACAAGGCAACACTGCACTTGTAGAAACAGGTTTCACTTTTGCTTTTAGTTTTTCTGGGTGAAGCTACGTGGGCTGAACACAGGATCAAGACTGCCAAGGTATATTTACTTAATCTTAACCAAGGAGAGACTTTTTTTTTAGTTAATGGCTTCCTTGTTTAACATCAGGAAACTATTGCTTATTGGGTAGCCATTCGCTCAAGAAAGTTCAGGGGAAGAGCAAAAATAATTCACAGATCTGAGCTTCTGTGTGGGTACCCACGGACGTGGGTTTCGTCGGGCGTTTTCCATCAAATCGTTGTTTTTTCTGGCAAAAACGTCGCATATTAAGAATTGCATGCTTTGCGCAACGTAACGCTGCTAACGAACTACATTCAACCACTGCGACGAGGGAAACGAGAAAATAAGCGAAACAACAACAACATCTGAACGTGCAGCGCACTTTTTGCAAGTTTCGTTGCCGTCATTCCATGCACAACAAATATTGTAAAACTTAATTGAAATGGCAATGCGATCGTTGCTTTATTCTCTATGATGGTCTCTTCATCAATGGTGATCGTCGCGACTTCGATTTTGTCGGAAATACCCATACAGAGGCTCACATCTACAGTTTTCTAAAGATTTTTACTTTCAGTCTGTGCGTGTTACTGCAATGCAAATGCTTGCTATTGTATGTAGCAAAGATTACTTGCATGTGTTAATAACAATCAAAGTAGCCAAATTTAGTAATCAAAGTTTTAGGACGAACACTTGCGCATTATTGTTACGACACACTGAGTGACTCCGATCCAGATTACGTGCACTGTTTCTGTTCACTAAAAACTGAAATTTGAATTGCGTGTTTAAATAAGGTGCTAAGTACTTAAGCTGATTTAGAATTCTTTTTAACACTCCCCCGTGCTTCATATTACGCATGTGCACAGCATATCCCTTTTGAAGAATTATTCACCAAGGGTTAAACGTTCATCTTATTATTTCAACTTTGTTTTGTTCAAGTTAAGTAAATATTTTCGGACCACAAAACTGATAGGTGATTGCAATGAACACTAAGCAACAATAACTGATGTTTGTGGAGGTGGGGTTGGGGGGGGGGGGGGGG
>CALNXI010000559.1:105735-117486 GCA_942486025.1 Porites evermanni | reverse complement strand
CCCCCCCCCCCCCCCCCCCCCCCCCACGGGGTTTACATTGATAGGTGCATAACTTCTCAAAATCTAAGTTAATACATTCTTGGTTTCTAAAGTAAACCAACCAGCAATTACAAAAGTCAGAAAATTATAGGCTGTTTTATTTGAAAAGTTAATCAGGCGTGTGCCTTGGCACCAGAGATACGTTTTTGGGGCTCTTTCGTTCTGAGATAGGACACAGTTTGCGTCGCAATTGGGTCTGGAGTTTAGAAGGAGTAACTTTTCCCATTTATTCATCTTTTGAGCTGTGCCTTGATTAATTTATAGACTCTCTTGAGTTGTGAACGCCATTCGCATTCCAACTCCCGAATCTTTTAATTTTAGGAAAAAACTGGGATTAGTTCTGATTATCGAAAGCTTGGAAACATATGGATAAAATTACAGATTTAAAAGGGAAGGGAACTCTCCAGGTTCAAGGAATCATTCGTTTGAGGGGTTGGAGAATTCTACTGTACACTCAGAGTCTTATACTGAAAATACAGCAGCATAATAAGTAATGACTTAATACATGTAATGTAGTTCTACCAAATTTGCCCCCCACCCCCACAGATTTTCGGGGGCTTCTCCCTGTCCGAAATACGACACCCGTCGTGGAGTAATTCTCTCTCTTCATGCTGGTATTCTGCCTTATCTTAGGATTCTAGTTTTTTTTTGCCTCAGTCTATTAATCGTCGGAACTCTATATGGTGGTTGAAAATCAGTGGGAGAGGATGTTGTTGTCTCGTTAGGTAAGTAGATTGGTATCCTCAAATCTTTCTTTAGAGTGGCAGTGCGCTTATCGACAGTTAGCTACTCTACCTAAACGAGCAAACCAAAAACTTAGGCCCGGTTTAGCACCGATCTTTTCATGAGCCGAACCTAATTCGAATTAAGGCCGACCCAAATTATTTAGACCAGCTGAACGGATTCAGACGCCGATCTTAATTGCAGCTGAACTAAGTTCAAAAGGTGAAAAATGCTCATTTCGGTCAAACTGCTTACAAAATACGTTATAATAGTCTCTGATCAAAGCCGTTCCAAAGTCGTTCCACAGCCGAAATGCCCGTTCCAAATTGAAACAGGCGTTTTTAATTCATTCAGACGCCGAACGTTCGGCCCATGAAAAGTTCGGCGCCTGAACCGGGCCTTACAAACACATCACAGTTGCTGTTTACGGTTAAGTCTTTTTTTGCCTGATCGGCTTTTAAATTTCAGCGAACCGCCGTAAGCACCGGTTTCGTACAGAAATGCCTTTGGAACCTTTGTATTCTCATCTTCGCAAAACTAAATGGAAATTTTGCATCTGACGCCCACCGTTATGCCGCCGTGAAGAGTATTCTAAGAGCTAATCTTCAAGAACACAACCTAAAACGAAGGCCTAATGATTCCATAATTGAAGCCTAACTTGAACAGACAAATTAACTCCTACGTTGCGAAACTTTTCCCATCGAAAATTATCTGAGGATATGACATGTGCGATTATATGTAGTGGACGGTATTTTCTTACCCTGATGATGCTCTCTAGAGTCGAATACGTTCGGATTTTTCTTTTTTAAATATATAAGTTTTAGCCTTGTCAGTAGTTCATTCTTTAAACCTAAGCGGGTTTCCTGGACAAAATAACATTCCAGTAATATTTCTGACGTTCACGGTTTTGTGAGTTTTAAAATAAAACCTTGATCCACGCCCAGATTGGTATTGTGCTTCACATTTTAGGGTTCAATTCTAATTTTCTGTCGAGCACGGCCCATCTCTACGCTTTCAGATATTTGAGTCCTTGGGAGGCAAAGGGAAAATCATTTTGGGGATTTAGAAGCTTTTTGACAGCTTATTGACAGTTTATTGACAGCTTATTCAGCTTCTTAGTAAGCCATATTTTATTACAAAGGTTAATTCCATTCAGCCTCTGTTTACTCTGGCACATCCTTGTGTTTTTACTAGCAGTCCTTTTATAGATATGTCATTTTACTGCAAGACTCTCTTACATTAAGTTTTTTTCTTGCAAATAAGGGGCTATCCTGGGATAACTACATTTTAATTGAGAAGAGGAAATCGCTGAATTCTAGCATTCTAGTAATTCATGCTGATCTAAGGGATCGAGTAAACTCAGATAACGCTACCTTGAAAACGGCGGGATATGGAGAGACAACCACACAGTCACGTAGCCTCTCTTGTTGGTACTTGAATCACCATGAAAACAGGGGTTGATCTTTAAGGAAAGACGTCATCTGTTCTGTTGATGGGAGTCTGACCATTCATATTGGAGAAACGGTGTGGCGTGATACCTTTTAAGAACAAGGCAACACTGCACTTGTGGAAACAGGTTTCACTTTTGCTTTAGTTTTGCTGGGTGCAGCTACGTGCGCTGAACGCAGGATCAAGACTTCCAAGGTACATTTACTTAATCTTAACCAAGGAGGGACTTAGTTTTAGTCAATGGCTTCCTAGTTTAACATCAGGAAACTATAGCTTACTGGGTAGCCATTCACTCAAGAACGTTCAGGGAAAGAGCAAAAATAATCTATATAACTAAGCTTCTGTGTGGGTACCCCCGGACGTCGCTTTCGTCGCGCGTTTTCCATCAAATCTTTAGTTTTTCTGGCGAAATCGTGGCATATCAAGAATTGCATGCTTTGCGCAACGTAACGCTGCTAACGAACTCCATTCAACCACTGCGACGAGGGAAACGAGAAAATAAGCGAAAAAAAAAAAACATCTGAACGTGCAGCGCACTTTTTGCAAGTTTCGTTGCCGTCATTCCATGCACAACAAATGTTGTCAAACTTAATTGAAATGGCAATGCCATAGTCGCTTTAATCTCTAAGATGGTCTCTCCATAAATGGTGATCGTCGCGACTTCGATGTCGTCGGAAATACCCATACAGAGGCTCATATCTACAGTTTTCTAGAGATTTTTACTTTTAGTCTGTGCGTGTTACTGCAATGCAAATACTTTCACGCTATTGTAGCAAAGATTACTTGCATGTGGTAATAACAATCAAAGTAGCCAAATTTAGTAATCAAAGTTTTAGGACGAACACTTGCGCATTATTGTTACGACACAGTGAGTGACTCCAGTTTACGTGCACTGTTTCTGTTCCCTAAAAACTGAAATTTGAATTGCGTGTTTAAATAAGGTGCTAAATACTTAAGCTGGTTTAAAATTCTTTTTAACAGTCCCCCGTACTTCGTATTACGCATGTGCACAGCAATATCTCTTTTGAAGAATTATCCACCAAGGGTTAAAAGTTCATCTTATTATTTCAACTTTGTTTTGTTCAAGTTAAGTAAATATTTTCGGACCACAAAACTGCTGGGTGATTGCAATGAACACTAAACAATAATAACTGATGTTTGTGGAGGTGGGGTGGGGTGGGGGGGGTGGGGGGGAGTGCCTGAAAGTACCAGGCTAAAGTGCATCATCCTCTTATCCACAGGCAGCTGAGGAGCTTTTGATAGATGTGGTCAAGTGAACTGGTCGAACTGATCATCATGCTAAGTTTATTAATGTTACTGCTGGCCATGATGACTTCTGTAACGGCAACTAGCGGCAACAAACAGTCCGCACAAACCACGGTACAGTTTTTTTAAACAACTTTTGAGCAACTTTCGCTACAAAAGAAACTTTTGACTTTCTTTGAGGAGCTTTTGGGCAACTTTTTGAGAAATTAAGGGATATTTTGGGGGAAATCTCAAGCAACATGCGGAAAGCTCTCAGGACGCCACGCCACTGACATTTGACTGAAGAAAGACGTGATGGTGGAGAGGTGAAGATAACACCTATTTAAGAAGCAGGCAGGAGAAGCGAACACATGAAAATGAAAAAAATGCCGCCTTTTCTGAATCTGAGACCATAGGAAACTGAAATTTTCAGATAAAAATTAGCCCATTGTACAAGCATTTTTCTTATATAAGGAAAGCTCGAGCTGTTTCTACTAAAAGTACACATACCGGCATTTCTGCCTTTCAGTTTTTTGATCCAGCAGTCGAAGGATAACAAGATATCTTTTTTATAATTTTTACTATTTTCTTGTTTGAAACTAGCAATCTCCATCGTTTTGTTATGGTGGTTGTGGCATTCCCGGCATGCCCGGCAAGCTTGGTACTCCTGGGGCACCAGGCCGCGACGGACGTGACGGACGTGATGGCCGTGATGGAGCTAAAGGCGATCAAGGATTGCAGGGAAAGACTGGACCTCAGGGACCTCCTGGTGATAAGGGACCTGCTGGTGTAAAGGGAGAGGAAGGGGCTAAAGGAGAAACTGGAGCCCAGGGTCCTCCTGGTCAAAAATGGGAACTTAGCCCGATGCCGTTTAAGAATTGGAAAGAATGTGCCTGGAACAACTTGGATGATCAGAAGGACACTGGTCTGATCAAGGTGAGTCGTGCATTTGCGATTGATGGGCATAAAATTATCAAATTTATACACAACACAGAGCATGCAGCAGCCATTTTCCAAAAGGCTTTTTGCATACCAACGAATATCTAAAGGCTTGTGGCCGCGTACTCATTATAAAGCGACATTCTCTATATAGCAGCCTAGTTACACACGTAGGCTTGTACACTGAATTTTGTAGGCAGAATTTCGAGCGCGTAAGGTACTCGTTCCAGAATTGTCAATGGTATTCACTATTGGTCATTATCAAAACAAAACTTGAAGAAAAAAAATATATATATATATACTATATATATCGTGACGGGACGATTTATGGACAAAGTGGCTTAATTTCACTGTGATTAAATTTTAGTTCATATTCTTGAACCATAATTATAAATAGCTTTTGCAATACTAGTATGTACTTGTATGGTTCTGCAAATAAAGCTTGTAGTTGTTGTTGTTGAATTCAAAACTTCAACTTCTTCCAAGGCCCCGCCCCCCTACCCCTGGGCATTTGAACTTTTTAAGGCACGCCTGATCAAATTCTCCTTCTCTTCTCCGCAAAGGACCCCGCTGGGTATCCCGTTGTTCCCCGCGCGCTTCCTTTTTCTCTCTCCCCAGCTTCCCTACGATACAGAGAGGCCTTTGTGGAGGAAAGAGAAATTCTCCTTATACATTAAGGCCTAATGTAGTAGTCAAATGACTCTACCAAAGAAGAAATGTTTTGAAGATTATATGTTGTGTGGAAGAGAGGTAAATGTTTCGGACGTCTAAAAGTAAGTCGGGCTTTTATCTTCCGGTCATTATAATATACTTTGTATTGATCAAACTTGGTGAACTTTATGATGTATCTGAGCGGGAACCTGTCCCCTCAAGGAACCAAATTAGGGCCTTGGCTTTTTTTGATTATGATTAACGACCTTGTTGTCAAAAATGTGGGTTGATCTTTAAGGAAAGACGTCATCTGTTCTGTTGATGGGAGTCTGACCATTCATATTGGAGAAACGGTGTGGCGTGATACCTTTTAAGAACAAGGCAACACTGCACTTGTGGAAACAGGTTTCACTTTTGCTTTAGTTTTGCTGGGTGCAGCTACGTGCGCTGAACGCAGGATCAAGACTTCCAAGGTACATTTACTTAATCTTAACCAAGGAGGGACTTAGTTTTAGTCAATGGCTTCCTAGTTTAACATCAGGAAACTATAGCTTACTGGGTAGCCATTCACTCAAGAACGTTCAGGGAAAGAGCAAAAATAATCTATATAACTAAGCTTCTGTGTGGGTACCCCCGGACGTCGCTTTCGTCGCGCGTTTTCCATCAAATCTTTAGTTTTTCTGGCGAAATCGTGGCATATCAAGAATTGCATGCTTTGCGCAACGTAACGCTGCTAACGAACTCCATTCAACCACTGCGACGAGGGAAACGAGAAAATAAGCGAAAAAAAAAAAACATCTGAACGTGCAGCGCACTTTTTGCAAGTTTCGTTGCCGTCATTCCATGCACAACAAATGTTGTCAAACTTAATTGAAATGGCAATGCCATAGTCGCTTTAATCTCTAAGATGGTCTCTCCATAAATGGTGATCGTCGCGACTTCGATGTCGTCGGAAATACCCATACAGAGGCTCATATCTACAGTTTTCTAGAGATTTTTACTTTTAGTCTGTGCGTGTTACTGCAATGCAAATACTTTCACGCTATTGTAGCAAAGATTACTTGCATGTGGTAATAACAATCAAAGTAGCCAAATTTAGTAATCAAAGTTTTAGGACGAACACTTGCGCATTATTGTTACGACACAGTGAGTGACTCCAGTTTACGTGCACTGTTTCTGTTCCCTAAAAACTGAAATTTGAATTGCGTGTTTAAATAAGGTGCTAAATACTTAAGCTGGTTTAAAATTCTTTTTAACAGTCCCCCGTACTTCGTATTACGCATGTGCACAGCAATATCTCTTTTGAAGAATTATCCACCAAGGGTTAAAAGTTCATCTTATTATTTCAACTTTGTTTTGTTCAAGTTAAGTAAATATTTTCGGACCACAAAACTGCTGGGTGATTGCAATGAACACTAAACAATAATAACTGATGTTTGTGGAGGTGGGGTGGGGTGGGGGGGGTGGGGGGGAGTGCCTGAAAGTACCAGGCTAAAGTGCATCATCCTCTTATCCACAGGCAGCTGAGGAGCTTTTGATAGATGTGGTCAAGTGAACTGGTCGAACTGATCATCATGCTAAGTTTATTAATGTTACTGCTGGCCATGATGACTTCTGTAACGGCAACTAGCGGCAACAAACAGTCCGCACAAACCACGGTACAGTTTTTTTAAACAACTTTTGAGCAACTTTCGCTACAAAAGAAACTTTTGACTTTCTTTGAGGAGCTTTTGGGCAACTTTTTGAGAAATTAAGGGATATTTTGGGGGAAATCTCAAGCAACATGCGGAAAGCTCTCAGGACGCCACGCCACTGACATTTGACTGAAGAAAGACGTGATGGTGGAGAGGTGAAGATAACACCTATTTAAGAAGCAGGCAGGAGAAGCGAACACATGAAAATGAAAAAAATGCCGCCTTTTCTGAATCTGAGACCATAGGAAACTGAAATTTTCAGATAAAAATTAGCCCATTGTACAAGCATTTTTCTTATATAAGGAAAGCTCGAGCTGTTTCTACTAAAAGTACACATACCGGCATTTCTGCCTTTCAGTTTTTTGATCCAGCAGTCGAAGGATAACAAGATATCTTTTTTATAATTTTTACTATTTTCTTGTTTGAAACTAGCAATCTCCATCGTTTTGTTATGGTGGTTGTGGCATTCCCGGCATGCCCGGCAAGCTTGGTACTCCTGGGGCACCAGGCCGCGACGGACGTGACGGACGTGATGGCCGTGATGGAGCTAAAGGCGATCAAGGATTGCAGGGAAAGACTGGACCTCAGGGACCTCCTGGTGATAAGGGACCTGCTGGTGTAAAGGGAGAGGAAGGGGCTAAAGGAGAAACTGGAGCCCAGGGTCCTCCTGGTCAAAAATGGGAACTTAGCCCGATGCCGTTTAAGAATTGGAAAGAATGTGCCTGGAACAACTTGGATGATCAGAAGGACACTGGTCTGATCAAGGTGAGTCGTGCATTTGCGATTGATGGGCATAAAATTATCAAATTTATACACAACACAGAGCATGCAGCAGCCATTTTCCAAAAGGCTTTTTGCATACCAACGAATATCTAAAGGCTTGTGGCCGCGTACTCATTATAAAGCGACATTCTCTATATAGCAGCCTAGTTACACACGTAGGCTTGTACACTGAATTTTGTAGGCAGAATTTCGAGCGCGTAAGGTACTCGTTCCAGAATTGTCAATGGTATTCACTATTGGTCATTATCAAAACAAAACTTGAAGAAAAAAAATATATATATATATACTATATATATCGTGACGGGACGATTTATGGACAAAGTGGCTTAATTTCACTGTGATTAAATTTTAGTTCATATTCTTGAACCATAATTATAAATAGCTTTTGCAATACTAGTATGTACTTGTATGGTTCTGCAAATAAAGCTTGTAGTTGTTGTTGTTGAATTCAAAACTTCAACTTCTTCCAAGGCCCCGCCCCCCTACCCCTGGGCATTTGAACTTTTTAAGGCACGCCTGATCAAATTCTCCTTCTCTTCTCCGCAAAGGACCCCGCTGGGTATCCCGTTGTTCCCCGCGCGCTTCCTTTTTCTCTCTCCCCAGCTTCCCTACGATACAGAGAGGCCTTTGTGGAGGAAAGAGAAATTCTCCTTATACATTAAGGCCTAATGTAGTAGTCAAATGACTCTACCAAAGAAGAAATGTTTTGAAGATTATATGTTGTGTGGAAGAGAGGTAAATGTTTCGGACGTCTAAAAGTAAGTCGGGCTTTTATCTTCCGGTCATTATAATATACTTTGTATTGATCAAACTTGGTGAACTTTATGATGTATCTGAGCGGGAACCTGTCCCCTCAAGGAACCAAATTAGGGCCTTGGCTTTTTTTGATTATGATTAACGACCTTGTTGTCAAAAATGCACGCTTATGGAAATATGTAGAGGATACCACTATCTCAGAAAAAGTCGCGAAGGGGGAACTTATAATTAGCAACGCCCAACGTACTAAAGATAGAGTAGTGCAATGGTCAAAAACAGAGTCCAGAAATGCGAATATCCTTTACAAAATCCCAGCAAGAATTTGAGCCCATTCTCATTAACGGCGATGCTTTAGAGGTTATAGAGAGTGTAAAGTTATTGGGTCTCAATATTTCCAGTGATTTGACCTGGAATATCTATATTAATGAAACTGTTAAGAATGGCTCCAAGAGATTATATATTTTTTGGTACAACTTAAGAGAGCTAAGGTTACTCGCACTGATTTAGGGCTCTTCCACTCTAGTTGTATTAGATCAATTATGGACTATGCACTACCGGCCTTTCACTTCAGTTTGCCTAAATATTTAACGCAAGAATTGGAACAGGCTGTACAGAAGAGAGCAATGTCCAATGTTAGCTATCATTAGGCTCTTGTTATTATGAAATTTAAGAAAATAGCAACCCACCATGACGAAATATGTGAGTCACTTTTTCAAACAATTGTCAATGACAACAATCACCGTCTTTATAAGTTATTACCTGCACCGCACGAATCTACTTATTCATTAAGGCGTGCGCGATCTTTTAACATGCCACGTTTTAAAACTGACCTTTTTAAGAATAGCTTTATTATCTTTTCATGTCTTAAAGCAACTAAATTATAGGTTAAGGTTTTCAAATTTCGCAGCTTATTTGGATAACTTTTTTTGGCATCTTATCTCTTGTCAGCTTCTTTATTCCTTTTAATTAAGATAGATTAGTTAATGCTTAGATCTATAATTTAATTTTTGTAACGTAAATACGCAATTCAGTTTTCGAACTGCTATGTATTTATGAATTAATAAACTTCAAACAAAAAAAGGGAGGGAAATTGGGGTCATGGTAACAAAACAGCATACACTTAGCTTTTGAAGTAAAAAAAGCCATTCGTTTACAACAGATGTGTCTTAAACCGTTTGAAGTCTTCCATCTAATTATGAGAAAGATCGCATCTACCGAGGATGTGAAATACGTTGTCAGACACCGAAGCTTAAAAAAAGTTAAACTTGTGGCTTGCGGTTCAATTCCCCACCCCCAGGCACAAGTGATGGTCAAATGCCCGGTTTTTGCCGGGGAATGTTAAGGTTTCGAATTAAAAAAATGCAAGGCTGACTACAGCAGTAGATTATATCAGTTCCTTTTCCGGAAAAAAGGATAAATTCAGTCTCCCAGCTGTGAAGTTAGCTTCGACCTCTACATTCATGAACTGATTTATTTGTCTATCCACAACGACCACAATCAATATTAGGCACTAGGCAATTGCTATTAGATATAAGCTAGATCTAGGTTTTAAATGTAATGAAACATTAATCTGTTACTGAGCCTCTTCATTAATAGATTTTCTGTCAAATTCTTTGTGTTTTTTGCGGGACTGTGTTTTCACCAAAAACTTTTCTAATACTGCCCTTCATGTTTACTGGACGGGTGCATTAAGAATTTACGGCTGCAATGACTGCTGCAAACGTTGGTACTTCACTTTCAATGGCGCTGAATGTTCTGCTCCTCTGCCCATTGACGGAGTTGTCTACATGCAGACAGGCGGTAATAAAAATCTTCATCGCGTCCGCCATATTGAGGGGCACTGTAATAACATCCATAAAGGAAAGGTGCGCGTGGGATTCTGGATCGGCAACTGCGCTTCATATGGAAACGCTGATGGCCAAACAGGATGGAATTCAGTGTCCCGTATATTTGTTGAAGAAGTTCCTAAAGCTCAAGCTTAAAATTGACTTTAGATTAAAGTGATTCATGAGATCATGAGTTATTATGGGTTCTTATACTACAGAAAGTAAAAATAGGTAAAAGACTTCGAAAGAGAGTGAATGATTTCGACCCCTACGTGGTTGGGTAGTCTGTTGATGATTTTTATAATAGTTTTAGACAGTAGTGCTTCAGATTGTTAAAAACTATAACTCAAAAGTCCGGGATTTGAGCACGATCTATTAACATATGATTAAGACGTTTATTAAAGTGTGTAACTAAAAAGAAGCGTTTGCTGTTTGAGCTTATTTCATTATTTCTCATTCAAAGCAATTCTTTTTAAGGTTTGATAATAGAGAGGTTTTTACCTGACCAGAAACTATGTAATCAAACCTCCGCATTTCTCGTCAGTAGACTAAAAGTAGGGAATTAACTTAGGTTGCTTTCGAAGTTTGAGGCAACTCTCTTAAGTTTAGTGATCGCGGAGGGAACATTTTATTATGTTTACTCTTGTGATAGGTAAGAACAGCTAATTGTATGCCAGAGAGTTTTGGTCAAAAGCTCCCCATTTCAGTACCATTTAGCAACTGAGTGCTCGCTAATAAGTGGTCCTTTTTTTTGCTCCAACTTTCACGCCAAGCTCCTGTTCTCATTTTTCATAGACGGTCAGCTCTTTGATCCATTCACTAGATAACCATACTTATTTCCTTCCTGACTCAGGTGATTGTATCAGTTATACAACGGCACAAATTTTCCACCCCCGCAGAGTCGTCGGCTAGCCATACTTGTTTAACACCTGGTGTGCTTGTCCTTAAGCTCTGGATCATGATAGATGTATTAACCAATAATAATAATAATGATAATGATAATGAGAATGAGAATGAGAATGATAATGATAATAATTAAAGAAGTGAACAGAACAGTATTCCTATCAATTATTTATTTTTGAAGTAACTGAGCCCTTGTTCAGACGTCATACTTCACATGAGTCGGATCAATTCCAAAAAAGGGCCTATTTACACAAAGGCGGGGGACCCCAGATAGGTGAGGTAACCGGCTCAGGTGGGGTAACCTTTCTGTCCATATACTCTCTCATTTTAATTTGGTCACGTTTACTTAATAGGTGGGGTGACCGTAGGAGAGATTATATGGACATGCGGGGTACCTCACCTACCTGCAATCTTCGTCACACTTAGCTGGGACACCTCTTGCTGTACTCATATTTCTGACAAAAAGTTGTGCTCCTTCCCCCCCCCCTCGTGTTGATTTTTTTTTGCTTCTGACATGAAAACTCGCAAAAACCATTTGGGGGGGGGGGGATTAAGAAAATACCCCTTCTTTCCCAAAAAATTTGACGAGGGGAGGGGTATTGGGGTCCTCGTCCCATTAAGTTGGGACCCCCCGGGCTTTACCCATTTTCCCACAAAAAGGTGTGCTCCTTCCCCTTCCCCCGTGTTGTTTTTTTGCTTCTGACATGCAACACCAAAAAAAAACACAACAAAACCTTTCTTTT
>CALNXI010000559.1:88021-98021 GCA_942486025.1 Porites evermanni | reverse complement strand
GCGCGATGTAACGCTGCTAACGAACTCCATTTAACCACTGCGACGAGGGAAACGAGAAAATAAGCGAAAAAAAACATCTGAACGTGCAGCGCACTTTTTGCAAGTTTCGTTGCCGTCATTCCATGCACAACAAATGTTTTCAAACTTAATTGAAATGGCAATGCGATCGTCGCTTTAATCTCTAAGATGGTCTCTTCATCAATGGTGATCGTCGCGATTTCGATTTCGTCGGAAATACCCATACAGAGGCTCACATCTACAATTTTCTAGAGATTTTTACTTTCAGTCTGTGCGTGTTACTGCAATGCAAATGCTTGCTATTGTATGTAGCGAAGACTACTTGCATGTGGTAATAACAATCAAAGTAGCCAAATTTAGTAATCAAGGCTTTACGACGAACACTTGCGCATTTATTGTTACGAAACACTGAGTGACTCCAGATTACGTGCACTGTTTCTGTTCCCTAAAAACTGAAATTTGAATTGCGTGTTTAAATAAGGTGCTAAGTACTTAAGCTGATTTAAAATTCTTTTTAACACTCCCCCGTACTTCGTATTACGCATGTGCACAGCAATATCCCTTTTGAAAAATTATTCACCAAGGGTTAAAAGTCCATCTTATTATTTCAACTTTGTTTTGTTCAAGTTAAGTTAATATTTTCGGACCACAAAACTGCTGGGTGATTGCAATGAACACTAAGTAATAATAACTGATGTTTGTGGAGGTGGGGTGGGGTGGGGGCGGGGGGGGAGTAGTGGCTGAAAGTACCAGGCTAAAGTGCATCATCCTCTTTTCCACAGGCAGCTGAGGAGCTTTTGATAGATGTGGTCAAGTGAACTGGTCGAACTGATCATCATGCTAAGTTTATTAATGTTACTACTGGCCATCATGACTTCTGCAACGGCAACTAGCGGCAATAAACAGTCCGCACAAACCACGGTACAGTTGTTTTAAACAACTTTTGAGCAACTTTCGCTACAAAAAAAAAATTTTTGACTTTCTTTGAGGAGCTTTTGGGCAACTTTTTGAGAAATTAAGGGACATTTTGGGGGAAATCTCGAGCAACATGCGGAAAGCTCTGAGGAAGAAGAAGAAGAAGTCAGGAGAAGCGAACATATGAAAATGAAAAAATGCCGCCTTTTCTGAATCTGAGATCTTAGGAAACTGAAATTTTCAGATAAAAATTAGCCCATTGTACAAGCATTTTTCTTATATAAGGAAAGCTCGAGCTGTTTCTACTAAAAGTACACACACCGGCATTTCTGCCTTTCAGTTTTTTGATCAATCAGTCGAAGGATAACAAGATATCTTTTTTATAATTTTTACTATTTTCTTGTTTGAAACTAGCAATCTCCATCGTTTTGTTATGGTGGTTGTGGCATTCCCGGCATGCCCGGCAAGCATGGTACTCCTGGGGCACCAGGCCGCGACGGACGTGACGGACGTGATGGAGCTAAAGGCGATCAAGGATTGCAGGGAAAGACTGGACCTCAGGGACCTCCTGGTGATAAGGGACCTGCTGGTGTAAAGGGAGAGGAAGGGGCTAAAGGAGAAACTGGAGCCCAGGGTCCTCCCGGTCAAAAATTGGAACTTAGCCCGATGCCGTTTAAGAATTGGAAAGAATGTGTCTGGAAAAACTTGAATGATGGAAAGGACAATGGTCTGATCAAGGTGAGTTGTGCATTTGCGATTGATCGGCATAAAATTATCAAATTTATACACAACACAGAGCATGCAGCAGCCATTTTCCAAAAGGCCTTTTGCATACGAACGAATATCTAAAGGCTTCTGGCCGCGCACCTCATTATAAAGCGACATTCTCTATATAGCAGCCTAGTTACACACGTAGGCTTGTATACTGAATTCTGTCGGCAGAATTTCGCGCGCGTAAGGTACTCTTTCCAGTATTGTCAATGGTATTCACTATTGGTCATTATCAAAATTAAACTTGAAAAAAAAAAAAAAAAACATGTACATACTATATATATCGTGACGCGACGAATTATGGACAAAGTGGCTTAATTTTATTGTGATTAAATTTTAGTTCATATTTTTATTTTTTAGAAATAGCTTTTGCAATACTAGTATGTACTTGTATGGTTCTGCAAATAAAGCTTGTAGTTGTTGTTGTTGAATTCGAAACTTCAACATCCCCCAAGGCCCCGCCACCCTACCCCTGGGCATTTGAACTTTTTAAGGCACGCCTGATCAAATTCTCCTTCTCTCCTCCGCAAAGGCCCCCGCTGGGTATCCCATTGTCCCCCGCGCGCTTCCTAATTCTCTCTCCCCAGCTTCCCTACGATACAGAGAGGCCATTGCGGAGGAAAGGGAAATTCTCCTTATACATTACGGCCTAATGTAGTAGTCAAATGACTCTACCAAAGAAGAAATATTTTGAAGATCATATGTTGTGTGGAAGAAAGGTAAATGTTTCGGACGTCGAAAAGTAAGTCGGGCTTTTATCTTCCGGTCGTGATAATATACTTTGTATTGATCAAACTTGGTGTACTTTATGATGTATCTGGGCGGGAACCTTTCCCCCCAAGGAACCAAATAAGGGCCTTGGCTTTTTTTGATTATGATTAACGACCTTGTTGTCAAAAATGCACGCTTATGGAAATATGTAGATGATACCACTATCTCCGAAACAGTCGCGAAGGGGGAACTTATAATTAGCAACGCCCACCGTGCTAAAGATAGAGTAGTGCAATGGTAAAAAACAGAGTCCAGAAATGCGAATATCGTTTACAAAATCCCAGCAAGAATTTGAGCCCATTCTCATTAACGGCGATGCTTTAGAAGTTGTAGACAGTGTAAAGTTATTGGGTCTCAATATTTCCAGTGATTTGACCTGGAATATCTGTATTAATGAAACTGTTAAGAATGGCTCCAAGAGATTATATATTTTTTGGTACAACTTAAGAGAGCTAAGGTTACTCGCACTGATTTAGGGCTCTTCCACTCTAGTTGTATTAGATCAATTATGGACTATGCACTACCGGCCTTTCACTTCAGTTTGCCTAAATATTTAACGCAAGAATTGGAACAGGCTGTACAGAAGAGAGCAATGTCCAATGTTAGCTATCATGAGGCTCTTGTTATTATGAAATTTAAGAAAATAGCAACCCACCATGACGAAATATGTGAGTCACTTTTTCAAACAATTGTCAATGACAACAATCACCGTCTTTATAAGTTATTACCTGCACCGCACGAATCTACTTATTCATTAAGGCGTGCGCGATCTTTTAACATGCCACGTTTTAAAACTGACCTTTTTAAGAATAGCTTTATTATCTTTTCATGTCTTAAAGCAACTAACTTATAGGTTAAGGTTTTCAAATTTCGCAGCTTGTATTTCGATAACTTTTTTTGGCATCTCATCTCTTGTCACCTTCTTTATTCCTTTTAATTAAGATAGATTAGTTAATGCTTAGATCTATAATTTAATTTTTGTAATGTAAATACGCAATTCAGTTTTCGAACTGCTATGTATTTATGAATTAATAAACTTCAAACTAAAAAAGGGAGGGAACTTGGGGTCATGGTAACAAAACAGCATACACTTAGCTTTTGAAGTAAAAAAAGCCATTCGTTTACAACAGATGTGTCTTAAACCGTTTGAAGTCTTCCATCTAATTATGAGAAAGATCGCATCTACCGAGGATGTGAAATACGTTGTCAGACACCGGAGCTCAAAAAAAGTTAAACTGGAGGCTTGCAGTTCAATTCCCCACCCCTAGGCACAAGTGATGGTCAAATGCCCGGGTTTTGCCGGGGAATGTTAAGGTTTCGAATTGGTCGGCGCCAACGACTTCCAGCTACCAATAGGCGTGACAACTGGAAAGTCAAAGTTCTAGCTGAAAACAGTCTCTAACGCTGAATGAAGGGTTTGGGAGGTGGAGGGGAGGACAAGTAACGGGGGCACCGTTTCTACGGGGTACGTCGAAGAGGGCCAAATTAAAAACCTAAAGGTGCATGATCATCATAATGGTGGATCTACTCCTAGCCAGTAAAATCTTGTATAGCACAAAATTAAAAAAATGCAAGGCTGACTACAGCAGTAGATTATATCAGTCCTTTTTTCGGAAAAAGGATAAATTCAGTCTCCCAGCTGTGAAGTTAGCCTTGACCTCTACATTCATGAACTGATTTATTTGTCTATCCACAACGACCACAATCAATATTGGGCACTAGGCAGTTGCTATCAGATCTAAGCTAGATCTAGGTTTTAGATGTAATGAAACATTAATCTGTTACTGAGCCTCTTCATTAATAGATTTTCTGTCAAATTCTTTGTGTTTTTTGCAGGACTGTGTTTTCACCAAAAACTTTTCTGATACTGCCCTTCATGTTTACTGGACGGGTGCACTAAGGATTGCCAGCTGCAATAGCTGCTGCAAACGTTGGTACTTTACTTTCAATGGCTCTGAGTGTTCTGCTCCTCTGCCCATTGACGGAGTTGTCTACATGGCGACAGGCGGTAATAAAAATCTCCTTCGCGTCCGCCATATTGAGGGGCACTGTAATAACATCCATAAAGGAAAGGTGCGCGTGGGATTCTGGATCGGCAACTGCGCTTCATATGGAAACGCTGATGGCCACACAGGATGGAATTCAGTGTCCCGTATATTTGTTGAAGAAGTTCCTAAAGCTCAAGCTTGAAAGTGACTTTAGATTAAAGTAGCTCATGAGATCATGAGTTATTATGAGTTCTTATACTACAAAAAGTAAAAATAGATAGAAGACTTTGAAAGAGAATGAGTGGTTTCGACCCCTACGTGGTTGGGTAGTCTGTTGATGATTTTTATCATAGTTTTAGATAGTAGTGATTCAGATTGTTAAAAAACTATAACTCACAAGTCCGGGATTTCAGCACCACTGTTAACATATGAATAAGACGTTTATTAAAGTGTATAACTGAAAAGTAGCGTTTGCTGTTTGAGCTTATTTCATTATTTCTCATTCAAAGCAATTCTTCTTAAGGTTTGATAATAGAGAGGTTTTTACCTGAACTGAAACTATATAATCAAACCTCAGTATTCCTCGCCAGTAGACTAAAAGCAAAGAATTAACTTAGGTTACTTTCGAAGTTTGAGGCAACTATCCGTGCAGTAAGTTTAGTGATCGCGGAGGGAACATTTTATTATGTTTACTCTTGTGATAGCTAAGGACAGCTAATTGTATTCCAGAGACTCTTGGTCAAAAGCTCCCCATTTCAGTACCATTTAGCAACCGAGAAGTGCTCGCTAATAAGTCGTCGTTTTTTTTTTCGCTCCAACCTTCACGCCAAGGTCCTGTTCTCATTTTTCTTACACGGTCAGCTCTTTGATCCATTCACCAGATAACCATACTTCTTTATTCCTGACTCAGGTGATTGTACCAGTTATACAACGGCACAATTTGTCCACCCCCCGCGGAGTCGTCGGCCAGCCATACTTGCTTAACACTTGGTGTGCTTGTCCTTAAGCCCTGGATCATGATAGATGTATTGACCAATAATAATAATAATAATAATAATAAT
The DNA here is from genome assembly GCA_942486025.1 of Porites evermanni. Lineage (NCBI taxonomy): Eukaryota > Metazoa > Cnidaria > Anthozoa > Scleractinia > Poritidae > Porites > Porites evermanni. The sequence goes on along the minus strand of CALNXI010000559.1, from coordinate 92,497 downwards.
AATAGTAATAATAATAATAGTAATGATAATGATACTGATAATTAATAATAATTAAAGAAGTGAACAGAACAGTATTCCTATCAATTATTTATTTTTGAAGTAACTGAGCCCTTGTTCAGACGTCATACTTCACATGAGTCAGATCAATTTCCAAAAAGGGCCTGTTTACACAAAGGTGGGAGACCCCAGGTAGGTGAGGTGATTCGCATAGGTGGGGTAATCAATAAAAAAGCTTTGACAAAAAATTGTCACTGAAAAGGTACAGCAGGCGGGCTGTCCTCATCGGATGAGTCGAGAACTCGCTTGATGCGTTTCTATTACTATAAACAGTAACAGTAGCTATAAACCCACTCAGAAAATCTTTGAGTTCCTGTGATTGAATCTCTTCTATTTTTCTGCTTTCTTGCTCGGATTTCAGAAACTCGGAGAGCAAGCCGACATCTCGTCTAGCTTTCGACAACGTTTGTTTGTTTTTCTGTTCCTCGATAAATAGGTTAACAGATTTCTGCAAAGCGGGAAAGCGGAGGATTTCTCCTTCAGCCAATATTTAGTTTCTTCTGGCAATTTTCTAGAGATATTATCCAAGCCAAAAATCTAGACGTCTTAACTTTTTGACAAAGCTGCCAGAATAAAACCTTTAATGAAAACACAAAGCTACCGAAAACACGGTTGCTTTTGGTGGGTGCTCTGTGGTTGGTCGAAACGTTCTACTCACACTTGAAAAAGCCGTTTCGCTTTTCTGATTGGTTGTATAAAGGCGCGAACTATGTTTTCACTCAGATTGACTCAAACAGAATCACTCAGTATGTATGAAATAATAGGCCTTTTAATCTAGTAATCATCCTCAATTTTGTAACTGTTACAAAAGGAACATATCCTTTCATTGCGAGGGATTTTTTTTGTATCTATCCGTTTCAATTCTAAGTTGACGACTACTTATTCTAATTTTAAGACTCTTAAGGCTTTTCTTGACGCGGGGTCTTTTCTTGTTAGAACTAGGTACGTACGGTGAGGGGCTACAGTCCTTTTTGATTGCACAATAAACTGAAACTGAGTTTTTGTAATTAATTGTTGAGGGGTATGGTTCCCGCCGTAAGAAACGTGTTTATTTTTCATTACGTCGACATACCGTTTAACTTTAGAGTCATTCAATTAATTATACAAGGAAAGTCGCAGTTCTTCTTGAGATCAGAGTAAAAGCTATTTTCCCCGNGACAAAAAATTGTCACTGAAAAGGTACAGCAGGCGGGCTGTCCTCATCGGATGAGTCGAGAACTCGCTTGATGCGTTTCTATTACTATAAACAGTAACAGTAGCTATAAACCCACTCAGAAAATCTTTGAGTTCCTGTGATTGAATCTCTTCTATTTTTCTGCTTTCTTGCTCGGATTTCAGAAACTCGGAGAGCAAGCCGACATCTCGTCTAGCTTTCGACAACGTTTGTTTGTTTTTCTGTTCCTCGATAAATAGGTTAACAGATTTCTGCAAAGCGGGAAAGCGGAGGATTTCTCCTTCAGCCAATATTTAGTTTCTTCTGGCAATTTTCTAGAGATATTATCCAAGCCAAAAATCTAGACGTCTTAACTTTTTGACAAAGCTGCCAGAATAAAACCTTTAATGAAAACACAAAGCTACCGAAAACACGGTTGCTTTTGGTGGGTGCTCTGTGGTTGGTCGAAACGTTCTACTCACACGTGAAAAAGCCGTTTCGCTTTTCTGATTGGTTGTATAAAGGCGCGAACTATGTTTTCACTCAGATTGACTCAAACAGAATCACTCAGTATGTATGAAATAATAGGCCTTTTAATCTAGTAATCATCCTCAATTTTGTAACTGTTACAAAAGGAACATATCCTTTCATTGCGAGGGATTTTTTTTGTATCTATCCGTTTCAATTCTAAGTTGACGACTACTTATTCTAATTTTAAGACTCTTAAGGCTTTTCTTGACGCGGGGTCTTTTCTTGTTAGAACTAGGTACGTACGGTGAGGGGCTACAGTCCTTTTTGATTGCACAATAAACTGAAACTGAGTTTTTGTAATTAATTGTTGAGGGGTATGGTTCCCGCCGTAAGAAACGTGTTTATTTTTCATTACGTCGACATACCGTTTAACTTTAGAGTCATTCAATTAATTATACAAGGAAAGTCGCAGTTCTTCTTGAGATCAGAGTAAAAGCTATTTTCCCCGCTATAATAAGGGTCAATTGAAGGCTTGTTTTTGCTATAGAATCTTCATCTTTATCTTTCAAGTAGCTGAAGTAATTTAGAATCTTTTTATTTATATCAATGATCTTGGGGAATTTACCGAGTTCAGCTCTACATGCAATGTCAGAGCGTTTACAGAGTTGTAAATGGGTTTTCTTGCAGAACTGTCCCAGGACTTAAAATCTGATTTAACAAAAGCACCCCAAACTTCACTGTTGTAGGTTAAAATTGGTGAAATCATTGAGTCCAAAATTTTACATGCAAGTGAGGGCTTAAGGCCGATCAGATCTGTGTGCCGTTTTAAGCTGCAGAACGCGGCATGATAATATATTAATAAGTACTTCGTCTGGCTGCGATGGTTTTCCAGAGGAGATTGTTTCCCATATGTCATAACCGTCAATTAGCTTGGGATATTCTCGGTCAACACTGCCTCCTAACCGCAAAAAAGGTCTTAGCTTATGGATTAGATTTTATTGACTTCAATATGGACTTAATCCTTTCCTACTAGATTGATTAACGTTGGATACCAGTCCGTCACATGTAAAAATTCTTTGTTTTTCACGCGTTTCCGCATTTTTCATCATTTTCGATATGTAAAGAGCGTCCATACAAATGCAGCCCCTCCGGCTCCTTCCTCCGACACGGTATGTTTTGTACCAAGGAGGGGCTAATTGAAACCTCCTGACCAGGGCGGATAAATGTTGGGCAACCTTTATCCGCCCTGCTCCTGACCTTGGTAACCCGCCATTATCATTACTGAATATAATAAGTGTGTCATCCCATAAAGTGTAAGACGTAACATTGTCTTTCCCCTGGAATTTGTCATCCAAGGCAAAAAAATACTAACGCCGTGGGTCAGCCCGGGATGGGGGGGCGGGGCGCAGCTGGAATTGACTGATGCATTAATGCTTCAAAGCAATAACGTTTGCATAATTTTCCTCAAGGTAATCTGATTATAATTGCCTGCAAGTATTCTAAATAGATAATTTAAGACCATCAAGGCCGGGGGGAGGTGGCAGGGCTTCGGTTCTTATACCTGACCCTAACCCTAACCGTTCCTCCTGGCTCCCATACCTGCCGTTCCTCTCGTGCCTCCCAGCTCCCATACCTTGCACCTCCCAGCTCCAATACCATGCATCTCCTGCTCTCGCCTCCTTTTTTCTTTGCTTCCTTCCTTTAGCACTTTTTAGATTGCAAAATATTAAGTATTGCTTCGTAGTTTCCCTCTATTTCTCCCGCCTCCTGTCCTTTAAGATCTCTTATCCCAGGCTGTTTTCTCGGCTATTTGGAGCAACCTTTGATACGGGGCAACTTGATTAAAGTTTTAGCAACTCATGGGAATAACAAAGTTTTCTAATACTGTGTAAACCTCGTCGTGCCGGGAGTCAATCCTGTCTCCCCCTTACCTCCCCCCTCAGATGAATTATCCTTGGTAAGGAGCTCATGCCGCGAGTGGGGTCTGAGGTCAATGATTTCCAAATAAGACCACGCTTTCAAAAATTCCAACTCCAACTTTTCTGCCTCGAGTGAAACGACTCTATCAGAAAGGGAGAATGCACTTGCACAATGAAAACTAAAGAGAAAAACGATCTTCAGAGATCTGAGACGGTTTTCGTCTCTCAACGTTCAGTGTGATCGTTCTGTTTACAGAAATGACACCGTACAATTTACGGTCTGCTCAAAAAGGCGTAAGGTAAAAATACAGTTTTAATTTGTAGAATAACAAGAGAAAGACATTGTTATATGGAAGGCTTAAATTATTCAGTGTCCCTTTGACTTGAGTAAAAAGATATAGCCGGATCTAATTGTGTCGGAAAAAAATTCCATTACACAGTTGCTGTGCATTTAAACGCCACCCACCGTAGATGAGTTAAATAAAAAAAGCAGCTAAGAAAACCGTGACTAGTTTTTAAATTGCGTTTATTAACATCGTGCAGTTGCTCTTTCCCAAAACTAGTCTCTCTTGTTGTACAGAGATCGTTCTATTTAACGTATATTATTTAACAATTATTCCACGAGGGCGCGTTGGATATGAGATGATAGACAGCCAACGAGGCGCGTAGCGCCGAGTTGGCTATAATCATCTCATATCCAACAAGCGCAAATGGAATAATTGTTTTATTAAAAACGCCCACAAAATCTCGTTGAATCTCCCCGACTAGAACAAACCGGAAAAGACAAGGGACTTCCGCTATTCACATGTCACACGTCTATCAAAACTGTCAACGCGCGAACGGACTCGCTTGGACTGCATGAATGAAAAATCAAAA
>CALNXI010000559.1:60705-86840 GCA_942486025.1 Porites evermanni | reverse complement strand
GGGGGGGGGGGGAGGGGTGGTAGGGGATTATCTTCGTAGAAGATACTGCACTGACTAATAGGGAAAATATTTGCATCTGTTTCATAGAAACAAGCCAATGTTTCCACAAAGAGCAGTGTTATTTTCTCATTTTTATTTCTTTCTTGTAAATAACTTCTCAAAATCTAAGTTAATACATTCTTGGTTTCTAAAGTAAACCAACCAGCAATTACAAAAGTCAGAAAATTATATTCTGTTTTATTTGAAAAGTTAATCAGGCGTGTGCCTTGGCATCAGAGATATGTTTTTTGGGCTCTTTCGTTCTGAGATAGGACACAGTTTGCGTCGCAGTTGGGTCTGGATTTTAGAAGGAGTAACTTTTCCCATTTATTCATCTTTTGAGCTGTGCCTTGATTAATAGCCTCTCTTGAGTTTTGAACGCCATTAGCATTCCAACTCTCAAATCTTTTAATTTTAGGAAAAACTGCGATTCGTTCTGATTATCAAGAGCTTGGAAACATATGGGTAAAATTACAGATTTAAAAGGGAAGGGAACTCTCCAGGTTCAAGGAATCATTTGTTCGAGGGGTTGGAGAATTCTTCTGTACACTCAGAGTGTTATACTGAAAATACAACAGTATAATAAGTAATGACTTGATACATGTGACGTAGTTCTACCGCATTTCCCTCCCCTACAGATTTTCGGGGGCTGCTCCCTGTCCGAAATACGACACCCGTCGTGGAGTAATACTATTTCTTCATGATGGTGTTCTCCCTTATCTTAGGATTCTAGTTTTTTTTTTACCACAATCTATTTATCATCGAAACGCTATATGGTGGTTGAAAATCAATGGGAGAGGATGTTGTTGTCTCGTTAGGTATGTAGATTGGTATCCTCAAATCTTTCTTTAGAGTGGCAGTGCGCTTATCGACATTTAGCTACTCTACCTAAACGAGCAAACCAAAAAATTAGCTCATGAGTTCATGAGCCGAAACTAATTCGAATTAAGGCCGAACCAAATCAGTTTAGACCAGCTGTACTGATTCAGACGCCGATCTTAATTGCAGCTGAACTAAGTTCAAAAGGTGAAAAATGCTCATTTCGATCTTACTGCTTACAAAATACGTTATAATAATTTATGTATTAGGTTCGGTACATGAAAAGCTCCGTGTCTAAATCAAAGCCGTTCCAAAGTGGCTTCAAAGGCGAAATTCTCGGCCAGGCTAGGCGAAAAAAACGGCTGAGCCGTTCCAAATTGAAACAGGCGTTCCTAATTGACCTAATTGATTCAGACGCCGAACGTGTCTTGTACCTAATTCAATGTATTCCAACTCTAAAAATCTCTCTCAAATCAGACGCCGGTCTTAATTGCAGCTGAACTAAGTTTAAAAGGTGAAAAATGCTCATTTCGGTCAAACTGTTACATAATACGTTATAGTAATTTATGCATTAGGTTCGGTACATGAAAAGCTCCGTGTCTGAATCAAAGACGCTCCAAAGTCGCTTCAAAGGCGAAATTCTCGGCCAGGCTGGGCGAAAAGAACGGCTGAGCCGTTTCAAATTGAAACAGGCGTTCCTAATTGATTCAGACGCCGAACTTTTCTTGTACTTAATTCAATGTATTAGGTTCGGCTCATGAAAAGTTCGGCGCCTGAACCGTGCCTTACAAAAACATCACAGTTGCTGTTTACGGTTAAGTCTTTTTATGCCTGATCGGCTTCTAAATTTCAGCGAACCGCCGTAACTACCGGTTTCGTACAGAAATGCCTTTGGAACCTTTGCACTCTCATCTTCGCAAAAGTAAACGGAAACTTTGCATCTGACGCAGAACGTTATGCCGCCGTGAAGAGTATTCTAAGAGCTAATCTTCAAGAACACAACCTAAAACGAAGACCTAATGATTCCATACTCAAGTAGATTAAGGCCTGGGTCATTACAGAGTTTTCAGAAGTTTTAAAGGGGGGTGGTATAACGTAAGGTATTTTCAAGATATCCCATGACTAACAATTTAAGGCCAATCACAACCTAGAAATGTTCCAATTTCATTTTAAAAATATTTATAACTACATCACGTGAGCAGCCACGCCCTGTTTTATTGAGAAATCCTTTGAGTCCAAATTCCCAAAGAAAGAGAGTAAACCGTGTTCCTTTAGTAGGTCCAAAAGTGGCTACCAATAGTCTTCATGTAAAAAAAATCGGAATGAGGCGAGGTCAATAAATATCTTTCTTCTGTCGATAATTGTCTTTGGAGGAGGACTGGCACTAATCAGTGAACACCAATTGCATCTGCCAATTGTAATGCTTCGAACCATTCTGAGCTGATTTCGTAGACACTTTGTAGGGACAATGTTTTGATACAGAGAAACTGGAGCTACACTCGTTTGGCAAGTGGTGGGAATCGTTGGTTACAATTTTCCAACAATGGAGGGCGTGGTTGATCACGCGACCAAATAATTTAAATATCTTTTTTCAAGTTTTTTAAGTTTAGTTTTCATTACCATATATCGTCCCTCGTGGATGTCTTTAACCATAGTTTTTAGAAACTGTACATAAAAATCATAAATGATTTAGACCCAGGCCTTAATCTACCTGAGTAATTAAAGCCTAGCTTGAACAGACAAATTAACTCCTACGTTGCGAAACTTTTCCCATCGAGAATTATCTGAGGATATGACATGTGCGATTATATGTAGTGGACGGTATTTTCTTACCCTGATGATGCCCTGTAGAGTCGAATACGTTCAGGTTTTTCTTTATTAAATATATAAGTTTTAGCCTTGTCAGTAGTTCATTCTTTAAACCTAAGCGGATTTCTTGGACAAAATAACATTCCAGTAATATTTCTGACGTTCACGGTTTTGTGAGTTTTAAAATAAAACCTTGATCCACGCCCAGATTGGTATTGTGCTTCACATTTTAGGGTTCATTTCTAATTTTCTGTCGAGCACGGCCCATCTCTACGCTTTCAGCTATTTGAGTCCATGGGAGGCAAAGGGAAAATCATTTTGGGGATTTAGAAGCTTTTTGACTTATTGACAGCTTATTCAGCTTCCTAGTTTGCCATATTTTATTACAAAGGTTAATTTCATTCAGCCTCTGTTTACTCTGGCACATCCTTGTGTTTTTATTAGCAGTCCTTTTATAGATATGTCATTTTACTGCAAGACCCTCTTACATTAAGTTTTTTTCTTGCAAATAAACGGCTATCCTGGGATAACTACATTTTAATTGAGAGGAGGAAAACGCTGAATTCTAGCATTCTAGTAATTCTTGCTGATCTAAGGGATCGAGTAAACTCAGATAGCGCTATCTTGATAATGGCGGGATATGCAGAGACAACCACACAGTCACGTAGCCTCTCTTGTTAGTACTTGAATCACCATGACAACAGGGGTTGATCTTTAAGGAAAGACGTCATCTGTTCTGTTGATGGGATTCTGACCATTCATATTGGAGAAACGGTGTGGCGTGATACCTTTTAAGAACAAGGCAACACTGCACTTGTGGAAACAGGTTTCACTTCTGCCTTTAGTTTGTGTACAGCTACGTGCGCTGAACACAGGATCAAGACTGCCAAGGTACATTTACTTAATCTTAACCAAGGGGAAACTTCTTTTTAGTTAATGGCTTCCTTGTTTAACATCAGGAAACTATTGCTTATTGGTTAGCCATTCACTCAAGAAAGTTCAGGGGAAGAGCAAAAATAATTCACAGATCTGAGCTTCTGTGTGGGTACCCACGGACGTGGGTTTCGTCGGGCGTTTTCCATCAAATCGTTGGTTTTTCTGGCGAAATCGTTGCATATTAAGAATTGCATGCTTCGCGCGATGTAACGCTGCTAACGAACTCCATTTAACCACTGCGACGAGGGAAACGAGAAAATAAGCGAAAAAAAACATCTGAACGTGCAGCGCACTTTTTGCAAGTTTCGTTGCCGTCATTCCATGCACAACAAATGTTTTCAAACTTAATTGAAATGGCAATGCGATCGTCGCTTTAATCTCTAAGATGGTCTCTTCATCAATGGTGATCGTCGCGATTTCGATTTCGTCGGAAATACCCATACAGAGGCTCACATCTACAATTTTCTAGAGATTTTTACTTTCAGTCTGTGCGTGTTACTGCAATGCAAATGCTTGCTATTGTATGTAGCGAAGACTACTTGCATGTGGTAATAACAATCAAAGTAGCCAAATTTAGTAATCAAGGCTTTACGACGAACACTTGCGCATTTATTGTTACGAAACACTGAGTGACTCCAGATTACGTGCACTGTTTCTGTTCCCTAAAAACTGAAATTTGAATTGCGTGTTTAAATAAGGTGCTAAGTACTTAAGCTGATTTAAAATTCTTTTTAACACTCCCCCGTACTTCGTATTACGCATGTGCACAGCAATATCCCTTTTGAAAAATTATTCACCAAGGGTTAAAAGTCCATCTTATTATTTCAACTTTGTTTTGTTCAAGTTAAGTTAATATTTTCGGACCACAAAACTGCTGGGTGATTGCAATGAACACTAAGTAATAATAACTGATGTTTGTGGAGGTGGGGTGGGGTGGGGGCGGGGGGGGAGTAGTGGCTGAAAGTACCAGGCTAAAGTGCATCATCCTCTTTTCCACAGGCAGCTGAGGAGCTTTTGATAGATGTGGTCAAGTGAACTGGTCGAACTGATCATCATGCTAAGTTTATTAATGTTACTACTGGCCATCATGACTTCTGCAACGGCAACTAGCGGCAATAAACAGTCCGCACAAACCACGGTACAGTTGTTTTAAACAACTTTTGAGCAACTTTCGCTACAAAAAAAAAATTTTTGACTTTCTTTGAGGAGCTTTTGGGCAACTTTTTGAGAAATTAAGGGACATTTTGGGGGAAATCTCGAGCAACATGCGGAAAGCTCTGAGGAAGAAGAAGAAGAAGTCAGGAGAAGCGAACATATGAAAATGAAAAAATGCCGCCTTTTCTGAATCTGAGATCTTAGGAAACTGAAATTTTCAGATAAAAATTAGCCCATTGTACAAGCATTTTTCTTATATAAGGAAAGCTCGAGCTGTTTCTACTAAAAGTACACACACCGGCATTTCTGCCTTTCAGTTTTTTGATCAATCAGTCGAAGGATAACAAGATATCTTTTTTATAATTTTTACTATTTTCTTGTTTGAAACTAGCAATCTCCATCGTTTTGTTATGGTGGTTGTGGCATTCCCGGCATGCACGGCAAGCATGGTACTCCTGGGGCACCAGGCCGCGACGGACGTGACGGACGTGATGGCCGTGATGGAGCTAAAGGTAATCAAGGATTGCAGGGGAAGACTGGACCTCAGGGACCTCCTGGTGATAAGGGACCTGCCGGTGTAAAGGGAGAGGAAGGGGCTAAAGGAGAAACTGGAGCCCAGGGTCCTCCCGGTCAAAAATGGGAACTTAGCCCGATGCTGTTTAAGAATTGGAAAGAATGCGTCTGGAAAAACTTGAATGATGGAAAGGACAATGGTCTGATCAAGGTGAGTCGCGCATTTGCGATTGATGGGCATAAAATTATCAAATTTACACACAACATAAAGCATGCAGCAGCCATTTTCTAAAAGGCCCTCTGCTTGCCCAGTGCAGATATTAACAGACATCTCAGGCTTCTGCATGCTCTATTATAAAACGACTTCCTCTATATAGCGGCCTAGTTACACATGTAGGCTTGTATGAATTCTGTCAGCAGAATTTCGAGGGCATAAGGCAGGACTTTTTTCAGCATTGTCATTGGTATTCACTATTGGTAATTATCAAAACCTGAGGAAAAAAAAACCGTGAAAATGAAAATAGTAATTACTAAGTAAGATCGGCATACAATTATCAAATTTACACACAACATAGAGCATGCAGTAGCCATTTTTCAAAAGGCCTTTTGCTTGCCTATTGCAAACACCAACAAACAGCTATTGGCTTCTGGCATGCTCCCTCGTAAAAGGACATCCTCTTCATTGGGGCCTAGTTACACACGTAGGTTTGTATAAATTCTGTCAGCAGAATTTCGAGCGCATAAGGTACTCTTTCCAGCACTGTCAATGGCTGGTTATTATCAAAACTTGAAAAAAAAAAACTTTCATAGTAATTGCAAAATTAAGAAAATAAGAAAGAATAAGAAAATACCGTTTCAACTAATTCTAGCAAACTCCGGCGATGAATATCCTGCGTGGCAGATGTTTGAAAGGGAGGGGAGCGGGATTCCGGGCGCGCGACAAGCGCGAAAGTCAATCCCTCGCACCCAGTCTCGCGCCGAATTTCCCTTCCCCTTCTCTTACGAACGCCTGTCGCCCATGCTATGCAATGAGATACAATTTCGCCATGCCTCAATGAGAGCTATGTATGTCCTTGTTTTCTGCCATATTTTTAAAATTCAAAATGCCCGAAGGCCTGAAATTTTTTTCCCGGAATCCAGTACAATTTCGCTACTTACTTATGTGGGGCATAAGACTGCAAAGATCCAACGCTGTCCGGGCCTAATTGCTCGCCTCTACCAATTCCTTATTTAAGGTTCTTCTTCAGGTCGTATTTCGGTCTGCACGGTTGTTTTTCTCCAGTTTGTTGCCCCCCTCCCCCTCCCCTTGGGGTTGGGTGTAGGATTAACTACTCCTCACCTTAAAATAAGATGTAATTGCTGAAACTATGGCGACAATCAGAAGTTAGGTGTCTGAGCAGAATTAGCAAAGTGAAGCAATTTTTGCGAGCACTGCCGAAAGGCAGAATAAACTATTTAACGTTCAAGCAGATTTTATACTTAGCCTAGCCAAAATTGTCAGTAAATCACTTCGGACACTTTACTAAGTGGCCTCCTGTTCATTGTCCGTAGAGGGTTACTTATTAGTTCTACCGTATATAGCTGTTCAGCAACTGCGGCGGACTGGCTCTGCAAACAAAGAGGTACTTGGGCTTACACGTTAAAAGCTAGTGTCTGGTCAAGGAGCATTTAGTCTCTTTCTGTGTAGTTAATTGTGCTATTATTCATACAGTAAATAGCCTGTTCAGTCCAGGCGTTCAGATAGTGGAGTGCGGCGCGATGTAAGAAAGCGAGAAAGATATGCAGGAAGAGAGGGATTCTCTCCTTCTCTCTCACCCCCTACCCCACTCCCCCGCTGTTGTTCCTGCTCACTTCTCTCGCGCGGCAGTCCCCACCATCTAAACGCCTGGAACAGGCTATATTGCAAGTAACTTTAGGGCTGTGATATCAACAAGTTCAAGACTGGGTGAGGCCAAGTTTTTTTTTGCAAACTTCAATTTAGCGAAAAACTACGCTTGTAAAGTTTTTAAGAATGTTACGATTTTCTTCAGTGTTTCGGGTAAAGCTTTGGGGCTTCGGCATAACAGAAGCGTGCTTGTGGGTGTGATTACTGAACAGCTCTGAACAAATCTCGTGACCTTCTTGGAAATGATTTCTTGCTTTGGTTCTACAAAAAATGTAGGGTTAACGTGAAACGGTTTCTCTGGCCTGTATCTCATAGTAAGACTCTCAGCCTAGTCTCTGCTATTAACAAGGACGTTTCATCTCCTAGTTAACTCTGAAGACTTACATAACATAAGATAAAACTTTATTTATACTCGAATTTTAGAGTAGCTAACAAGCCAATATCTTCGAGCTGACACTACATCAAAATAATATAGAAATATATATATTTAGTATATACTAAAACAGTGGATAGTGTTTTTCGCGCGCTCACTGATTCACCTCCAGTTCTTCCGAGCGAGCGAGCGTTGCCAAACTCGCGTAGGTTGCGAGCAAAATGCCTTCCCGTTTGCTGCCGTAACAAACTAACAAATTTCACAACTAATCAAGCAAGCTATTTCCGAAATACATGAAGAAGGTGACGAAGTTCGGTTTGGAAGTTTTAACAGGTAAAGCTTTGTCTTTTTTACTTGAATTTATCGATAAAACTCCTTTTGAAGAAACTTTCCCGCAAGAGCTAAACAAACGCCTTCAAAAGTTTTATTTGTCGCTAAGAAAAAGCGACGACCTCGGCCGTTCGGTCATCGCGCGCCAAAATTGTAATCGTTGGCAACAGTAAATGAGTCAAAAATCATCATTTTTGTGCTAAATTATCTCACTGTTTTAGTATATAGTAAAACAATTATTCACCTCAGTGTCGGTGGCTAGTATTGGATATTTACCTCGCCGCTTCGCGGCCTCTGTAAATATCCAATACTAGCCACCTCCACTTCGGTGAATAATTGTTATATATATATATACATTAAATGCATTATAAGAAATAATAATAAAATAATATTAATAATAATAAGCACATAAAAAAAGAACATATTATTTACAATTCACAATTTTAAGTTTAAGTATGTCGGGCAAAAAGAGTCTACATGAAGGTAACATCCTGTATTTTGGTCTTAAAGTCTGCAAAAAAACTGGTACGAAAAACGGCCTGCAGTGCATTCCACTGCTTAGCTGAAAAGTAAGAAAAGGAGTTAAGACCATAGGTAGTTGTTTTAGGTTTACTTAGTGAAAGAATGTAGTTACCATGAAGATCATAGGAAGAGGACCGGAGTGAAAACATATTCTTCATATAAGTAAGAAAATGAGTGAAAAACAAACTCTTATATAACAGAATGAGGAAATTTTGAATGCGCTTGTTACACAACGAAGTAGAGCTGACTTTTGAGAGAAGAGTGTTTTATGGAGACGAGTAATCTCCAAGTATAAATGCGCCGATCAATTCGAAACTTTAACATCCCAAAGCAACCCCCTTGTCACGTGAAGTTTTTAAGGCATGCCTGGTCAGATTCATCTTTTCTCTTCAGCAGAGATTCCTGCTGGGTATCCCATTGTCCCACGCGCGCTTCCTTTTTCTCTCTCCCCAGCTTCCCTACGATAGAAAGAGGCCTTTGCGGAGGAGAGAGAAATTCTCCTTACAAATTACCCCAAGGTAGTGGTCAAATGCCTCTCCCGAAGAGGAAATGTTTTGCAAATTATATGGTGTGTGAATTAATGAAAAGTAAATGTTTCGGACGTCTTAAAGTAAGTCGGACTTATATCTCCCAGTGATAATATACTTTGTATTAAAAAAGGGAGGGAAATTGGGGTCATGGTAACAAAACTGGATACATGTCGCTTTTGAAGTCCTTGTCGAACAAGCCATTCGTTTACAAAAGATGTGTCGTAAACTTTAAAGTCTTCCATCTAATTATGACAAAGATCGCATCTACCGAACTACGTTGTCAGACACCGGATCTTAAAAAGAATTTCACTTGAGGCTTGCGGTTCAAATTCACCACCCCCAGGCACAAGTGATGGTCAAATTCCCGGGGTTTGCCGGGGAATGTTAAGGTTTCGAATTGGTCGGCACATAAGATTTCCAGCAACCAATAAGCGTGACATCTGGAATGTCAAAGATCTAGCTGAAAACGGTCTCTAACGCTGCATGAAGGGTTTGGAGTGTTGGAGAGGAGGACAAGCCATTGACGGGGTCACCGTTTCTACGAGCTGCGTTGACGGGGCCAATTTTAAACCTAAGGGTGCTTGATCATGGTGGATCTATGCCTAGGCAGCAAAATCTTGTATAGCAAATTAAGAAATCATAAAGTAAGCCTGACTACAGCGCTATTGGATTACATTAGTCCCTTTTTCCATAAAAGGATAAATTCAACCTCCCAGCTGTGGAGTCAGCCTTGTCTCTTCATTTATCAACTGTTTTATTTGTCTATCCACAACGACCACAACTACTAGGCAGTTGCTATTAGATCTAAGCTAGATCTAGGGTTTGGATGTCATGAAACACGGAACAACGTGTTGCCGAGCCTCTTGGTTAACAGATTTTCTGTCAATTTTTTTGCAGGACTGTGTTTTCACCAAAAACTTTTCTGATACTGCCCATCATGTTTACTGGACGGGTGCCTTGAGAATTTCCGGCTGCAATGCCTGCTGCAAACGTTGGTACTTTACTTTTAATGGCGCGGAGTGTTCTGCTCCTCTGCCGATTGACGGAATTGTCTACATGGAGTCAGGCGGTAATAAAAATCTCCATCGCGTCCGCCATATTGAGGGACACTGTAATAACATCCACAAAGGAAAGGTGCGTGTGGGATTCTGGATCGGCAACTGCGCCTCACATGGAAATGCTGATGGCTACACAGGATACATCTCAGTGTCCCGTATATTTGTTGAAGAAGTTCCTAAAGCTCAAGCTTAAAAGGGACTTTAGATTAAAGTGACTCATGAGATTCATGAGTTATAAAAAGTTCTAATACTACAGAAAGTAAACACAGATAAGGAGCTTTAAGCTTTTAATAAAGTAAAAGTCCAAAGTGGGAGGCGACAAAGAAAATAAATGTATGAAGGGAGTGAGTGATTTCGACTCCTACGTGGTTGGGTAGTCTGTTGATAATTTTTTTAATAGTTTTAGACAGCAGTACTCCAGATTGTTAAAAACTATAACTCACAAGTCCGGGATTTCAGCACGATCTATTAACATATGATTAAGGCATTTATTAAAATGTATAACTAAACAGAAGCGTTTGCGTTTTGAGCTTATTTAATTATTTCTCATTCAAAATAATTCTTCTTAAGGTTTGATAATAGAGAGGTTTGTACCTGACCTGAAACTAATCAAACCTCAGTTATTCTCTTCAGGAGACTGAAAACAGCGAATTAACTTTGGTTGTTTTCGAAGTTTGACTGAGGAAATTCTCATACGTTTAGTGAGCGAATATTTTGTTCTTACTCTTGTGACAGCTAACGACAGCTAATTGTATGCGCGGTCGGAGAATTTGAGCCCGACGATTTCCTGGATGAACTCCGATTGATCATCAAAGATATGAACATCTCACTACAGGGTATGTTTTGGATCGGAAGTACAACTCATGCAAACATTGTAGTTTGCAGTTTGCGATACAAATACTGAACCTGCATCACCTGTGACTAGCCTCAATGTAAAGTAAGTAGTTGCCCGGCATTTCACCCTAGTCCACTGTCCGCCGTTGAAAAGATTAATTTCCCCACAACAAAAAATTGCTTCTGTAGCTCGCTATTTCTTTTTTACTCTGATTCCTGTCATGTTATCGGAACTGAGAAGAGTTGGACAAAATGAAAAATTAATAGTAGTGGTAGAGGGATGAACTTAACCGGATTTATGGATTCCCTTTCGATTTCCTCGCAAAAAGTGGATTCCCTTTTATTAATATGCATAAGTGTCTTCCTGCATACTAATTTAGTGCCTTCCAGCCTATTAATTATGTGCCTTGTCAGTGTCTAGCTAGCTGGGTAAAAATGCGTTCCTCCATACTAATAAGTGCCTCCCTCCATATGTCACTCTTAAACAATAGGAACAATAGGCTTGCCTAGACTTGCCCGGTGAGTAACTTTAGTCCAGTTTGCCGGAACGTCTATATACAGCTATTTCGAGAAAGGTTGTCGGAAAAAATGTGCACGCGACAAACCCGAAAGGTAACATGGGATATGATCAATACACTGTTCCTGACGATTGCAGCTGTCGAATTTATCTGTCAGTGCTTTCCTTTAGCACTCGCAAACATATGTCCATGGCCTCAATTGCCATTCTTTCAAATTTCTGTGAAAAAAAGTGAACTCAAAACCACCCACAATAGCTTTTGGGATTGTCGCGTGCACTTTTTCGGACAACCTTTCTCGAAATAGCTGTATATAAAAAAGGAATAAGAGGAGCGATCTCCTAGCAGGGCGAGAAACGGCTGATAATGTCTTCTATTTAGCGCTGAAAATGGTATATATAAACAAAACATACACACATACAGAAAGTGGAGCTAAACACTCTTTATTTCAATTTTGACTGACTATTACAAAACCGTTTTCCTCCGTTGTTTCTCGAGGATGTGAAAAACTATTGAAGTCTTGTAGTGTCACGCGCCGTTAGTTAGTTAATTATGCGAGTTAACAAGCCCTCGTTTGCGTACAAATTGTTTCAGCTCCACAGTAAAAACCATTATTAATAATTAATTTAATTTTAATTTTAAATTAATAACTTAAGAAGGATCAATTAAAACACGATAAACACTCGTAATAAAATCAGACACGTTTCTTAAGACACAAGAAATCAACTTTATGACCCTTTATTAAAATAATTGCAAAAAGTAGAAAAGATGAAATACTCAGTGATTGAAAAGAAATCTATTAGAATAGTCAAAGTTAAGGCAAGCTATCTTTTTTTACACAATGCATAATTTTTTCTTACCCCTCTCCCTTTTCATTTCTATTTTCCTCCTCCTCCACAATTTTATTATTTCCCCTCCTCAATTTTTTTATTCCCTCTTCCACAACTTTAATATTTTCCCTCCTCCTCCACAATTTTATTATTTTCCCTCCGTCTCCTCCACCTCCTCACTTATTCTATATATTTTTCCATCCACAAATAGATCGGCCCCATATCGACCCCACATCGACCCTAGACTCACCCTTTTTTCAACACAGCTTCGTGAATAGTTAAACTATATAAAACCACCACCACCACCACATTTCTATTGTTTTCCCTCCACCACATCCACATTTCTACTGTTTTCTCTCCACCCTCACCGCCACCACCACCACCACATTTCTATTGCTTTCACTCCTTCTTTTATTTTTCCAGCAGACAGGTTATATAGAAGGTCAGCCAGGCCAGACCCAGGCCAAAAAGGCCAAACTCAGGCCAAAAAAGCCAAAACCAAATAACCTGCCTACTAGAAAAAAAAAGGAGGAGTGAAACCAATAGAAATGATGTGGTGGTGGAGAGAAAACGATAGAAATGTGGTGGTGGTGGTGGTGGTGATGATGACGGTGGAGAGAAAGCAATAGAAATGTGGCGGTGGTGGTTGTATATAGTTTCACTATTCACAAAGCTGTGTTGAAAAAACGTTGAGTTTAGGGTCGATGTGGGGTCGATATGGGGTCGACTTACTTGTGGATGGAAAATATATAGAACAAATGAGGAGGCGGAGGAGGAGGAGGGAAATCAAGATTGAAGAGGGAAAATAATAAAAATTGTGGAGGAAGGAATTCAAGAAGAAGAGGAGGTGGGAAAAATTTGGAATTGTAGAGAAGGAGGGAATTTAAGAATGAGGAGGGAAAATAAGAAAATTATGGAGGGGAGGAAAATAAAACATAAAAAAAGAGAGGGGTAAGTTAAAAATTATGAAAAAATGGTTTGAATGCAGAGGTTCACGCAACGCGTAAATATAACTGACTAGTTCCTCTTGCCGGATCTCTAAAAAAAGAGATGCTGTAGCCGGACGTCGCTTAAAGTGTGAAATAAAACAAAACTGAATGCAGGGCTGGCACTGCGGCAAACGGCTGATTTATTATAGGCTAATATTTCGGCTAACAAAATTAGCCTTCCTCATGGCCAGAACCATACCGAGAGAAAATATATTTTAACGGCTCCTAAAATTCGAATTTAAAATTCACATAAGTGGTTAATAATTAACTAGAATTATTAATACTAGGTAGAATAATATACAGAAGAAAAGATTATACAATCAAAAATAGAAATAGAAACAGTCAAGCAATGTTCATTCCTTCGGCTCAGACCGCCTGGTGTCAGGGTTTTGCCTCTATCTATGAGGTACGCTTCTCTTGCCTTACTGCGTGACATGCTGAGGGTGGGTTGTAATTCCAGTGGAATAAGTTCAGTTGTGGCATTTGCGTGGAGTGGATTGTTTGTTGCCCGTCTATGTTCTTTAAAGCGTTCAAGAAGTGTGCGTTTAGTTTTACCTATATATTGTTTTTAACATATTTTACATTGGATCACACTATGGTTTCAAGATTGATGATCTCCTGAATAATTCAGATAAAAAAGGGTGAGGGAAAAATAACTTACCAAAAATAAGTTCCTACTGAAATCTTCTTTACTTGACTGGACACCATTATTTGGCTGGTATAGCTTCGCATCCAACTCAGGAGGCTTAAACCACGTGACGTTGGGGACGTCGAGCAATAACTTCATTTGACCCACGCGTAGCGCAGCTCCTTGGCTAGTGTCTATATTAATAATTACTTCGTCTCGCGGCGATGGTTTCCAGACGAGAATGTTTCCTATACTGTATAACCGTCAATTTAGCTTTGGATATTTTCGGTCAAAACTGCCTCCTAACAGCAAAAAAGGTCGTAACTAATAGATGCTTGCTTACAATAAATTAACACGATAACGAGCAAAGTATTACCTTAACTCTATAATGCACCAAACCTCAGTAAACCCAGTGAGATTAGGCATTTATATTTAAAGTAAATGTCTGGGGGAAATCGTGATGAGTTGATTACCCCTTAACGGCCGGGTTGTTGGCCACTATTTTCTCCGGAATCGTTTGCTCCCATACATGGAGAAACGTGGTAAGAGATGGCTCACACAAGGATGAAATTGTAAAGATTTGTGTGGAAGAAGAAACGATTAGACGGCGAGAAGTCTCTCTTTAATTTTCCTTCAGAATTTTGTGAGAGGAGTGCCCGCGGGCGAGCGTCGAGCGGTGAAGCTGCGAGACGCAAAAAACGAGGGCGACAGCCCGAGAAGAGAAAAGCGCCTCTTCCGTCTAGCGCCTTCAGGCATTTGCGTGGTCATTTTTGTGTCTCGAGCGTTTCGCTCAACGGACTTAGAGAAAACGAGAGACTGCTCGTAGTCTAAGAAATGTTGAATTCGCTGCATTGCTTTTCTCTAGTGTGAACAAATATAAAGTGAGCCTACTCCTATATCAACTACTAGCAAGGTCATTATGGATTTAATCCTCACCTGTTAGACTGATTAACGTTGGATACCAGTCTGTCACAGTTCTCTGTTTTTCACGCCTTTCTGTTGCAGTAATTTTCCATGAACAAATGCAGCCCCCTCGGGTCCCTCTCTCCCACACGGTATGTTTTGTACCACGGAGGGGCCACTTGAAATCTCCTGACCAGGGCGGATAAATGTTGGGCGGTGAAACGAGCGCTCCACTCTTCATTTAATGTTTGATGCGAAGTAGGACTGGCACGAGCGCTCTTTCTGCGCTTCCGGTGCGCTTGAAGGCCGGCGAAATTTTCCTTTTTGCAAACCGGAAATCCTATTTTCTTTCTGTAATTTCAGGCTACAATGTTAAATAGATAAATTCGTTTCATAACAATATCAATAAAACAGTTTCATATGTTTGTGTCTGTATGCCTAAAAGTCAAACTTGTTGGTCGTATAATGCCAAAATTTGAGTTTAATTTGAAAGTGTTGAATACCTCCTCCTTCCACCAAATAGCTACCAAATATCACCTAATCGTCTTTCGCCGTTTCGTTTGCAAAAGCTTAACACTTCTTAACCTCAATTTTTACATATGTTAAAGGGGGATAAATTTTATTTAACATAACAAAAAATTAGATTGATATATTTTGATATAGTGGCGTTGTACTGCTTCAAACTCTGCTTCTCGGGTGCAACGCGCCATGGCGATTCGCGCAATGCGTCGCAAATCCGGCAACCACGTGTAAACAAAATTCATTGAGGTTAGTTGTAAGGTTTTTTCTCCGTTTTTCTCTCTAAAACAAAACAAGGTAAACAGTAAAAACTGAGGGGAAACTAATTTTGAAGTTTCGAAGAAACAGAAAGACGTATGAGATGTTTTTTTCAAAATTAAAAAGAAGGATGATGGTGATCAGAAATTAGCATAATTTCAGCTTGCACGAGCTGCTCGCATTTATAAAATACACGTCATCTAGTTGTGAAAAATGATCTGCCGCCTTTTAGTTTTGCCATGGATGACATGGATGAGATTTTCGTTCGTGTTTTAGACAGTTCTTAGTTGTTTTATGTTTTGGAATAACAGCGACATTGGCGAGTAGTAGAACGAAAATATAATTCAGTGGTAGAGTCATGGAAGTAATAAGAGAAACCCTTTGAAAGAGATGTTTGTCTACTCCAATTAAACCTCCCGCAAAAAATAGCAACATTTGACTCTCGGAGACAGCGTACCAGCACAAAGAAACGAGGACGACGTGCAAGAAAACAAATCAAGCCGCCATAATTCAGTCACAGCGGCAGTGTCTAATGGACAAACCACATCGCAAACCCTGACCGAAGTCGAAAACAAGCCACATTTCTAAGCAGAGTCCCAGTCCACTGCATCACACCTTTTTGCTCGGATGCGCTCGTTTCACCGCCCAACCTTTATCCGCCCTGCTCCTGACCTTCGTAACCCGCCATTATCATTACTGAGTATAACAAGTGTGTCATTCCGTAACATTCTCTTTGGTTGAAAAAATGTGGCAAAGTCATTCTGCTGTTTGAACCTGCTTTTCGGCATAAAGCCTTTGGAAAATATGAAATGCACTCAAGGTCTTTAGTTCTTCAAACAATAATTTTGCATAATTTTGCTTTTGACTGCAAGTATTTTAACAAATTATTTAAGACCATCAAGGCCAGTGAGGAGAGGGTAGGGCCTCGGCTCCTACACCTCCCGTTCCTGCCCTGCACCCCCCAGCTCTGGCTCCCTTACCTCCCGTTTCTCCCCGTACCTCCCAATCTCGGCTCCCATACCTCCTGGCTCCCTTACCTTGCACCGGGCCATGCATCTCGGGTTCTCGGCCCCTTTTTTCTTGGTTTCCTGTCTTTAGCACTTTTTAGATTGCAAAATATCAAGCATTGTTGCGTAGTTTCCCTCTATTTCTCCCGCTTCCTGCTCTTAAAAAACTTTGATCCTGGGTTGTTTTCTCTCCCACCTCCGGTACACCTCCCTGCCCCCATATTTTCCCGGTTTCCCACCCCCTTTCTTATCCCATTATCATTGAAATGACATTTACTTGAACCAAGTAATGATCTAATTGCAATCATAGTTTAAAGAACCTTTTAATTATGTAATCAGTGTAATGCCTTGAACTTGACAATGAACGCCTCAACATGAACCCTGCTGTCCTGAAAGCCTCGGTGATATCACCTACAGCCTCATCCAGGATGTCTACCATGCCAGCATAAGTTCTTCTGCGATCATTCTTAAAAAATTGCTCTTTATCAATGTATTGTTGAGGCGTTGAACAGGATCATGAACGCCATGCATGAGAACAAAGGCTGAGAGGGGTCGTGTGATTTAACAGTTGTCTCCATCCTCTGTAAAGAAAGTGAATAGTAGTAACGACATTTAGTGATCATAAATGATAAAAGCCCGGGCATAGGGTGCAGCTTTCCTCTACCTTTAAGTTTCGCTTATAAGAACTCCCACTTATAAGGCCCCCTTCAAAAGTAAATGGAATCTTTACATCTGACGACGAACGTGTCGCTGCCGTGAAGAGTATTCTGAGAGCTAATCTTCAAGAACACAACCTTAAACATTGATTATTCACATTTACGAAAAACATTGTTTTCCTATACGGAATGCACTGAACCTGCCCGTTACCTCCACGAGAAAACTTTGCATTCTTTTAGTCAGCGCATACTCTGCACAGCTAAATCTTTCGGCCATCTGCGCAGAATCTTTGAAGGCCTAATGATTCCATAATTGAAGTCTAGCTTGATCAGGCAAATTAACTCCTACGTTGCGAAACTTTTCACATCGGGAATTACCCGAGGATATGAAATATGCAATTAGTGGACGGTATTTTCTTACCCTGATGATGACATTTAGTGTTGAAAACGTTCGGATTGTTTTTTTTTAAAGATATATGTTTTAGCCTTGTAAAGTTCACTTTTAAACCTAAGCGAATTTTATGGACAAAGTAATGTTCCTGTAATATTTGTGGCATTCACGGTTTTATTTGTGAGTTTTAAAATAAAACCTTGATACTCGCCCAGATTGGTAGATTGGTATTTTACTTCACATTAGGGTTCGAGAGAGGCCCCTTCCCCTACGCTTTCAACTATTAGAGTCCATGGGAGGCAAAGGGAAAGTCATTTTGGGGGAATTGTATGCTTTTCTACTTAAAGGAGCTGTGTCACGAAATTCAGCCAAATTAGGAAATTACAAAATGCTTTTTAAATTAAGAGAAACATGCAAAAACCGCTTAAAACTTTAAAGGAAGGTTTGAATAACAGAACGGAAACAACAGATGCCACGGATGGGCAAAACTGAAGAAGATTGAAACGGATTGAAATTAGGGTTTTTGAAAACTGTTCAGCCCAACAGTTTTTCAAAGTTGATCCCTGCTGCTTGCAATTTCAAAAATAATGCTCAGGAGACATATTTGTTTGTCTCGGATCTCTGATTTTGTCATTTACATGTAATGTCTTTCCTTACTTTAAGTTTCATAGCGATTGAGGGCGAGTAATTGGAAAAATTAAACAAAATGAACTGGACTGCCGTGACACAGTCCCTTTAATGACGGCTCATTTAGCTTCTTAGTGTATTATTTCTCAGCCCGCCGCCGCCGAGAGGCTTAGGCCGGGAATTCACAGCAGGCATTTGCCCAAGGCGTTAAAATCCCGCGGCCATTTGCCTTCCTTGCGGTTAGGCATATGGGAATCTGCGGTAAGATAGTTGATTACATATCCGGTCACAAGCAATTTGATGTTGCGTCTGCTATCTCCAATATTAAAAAAATTCTCTCTAAAAATATTTCTCCGTTTGGAACAGTTCCTACAGAATCAGAGAACATTTGGATCTGTTGACGGTGACTTTATAAAGAGCAACAGAACAAAGAACACTAGCAAGATGCTGCGTTGCTTATTGGGGTTAATTTATTACAGCAATACCATATTCGGAAATATTAGCGGGAAAAATAAAGTAATCTCGCTCTACCGCGCGCTCAAATGCAATGGCGCTCAAGACGAATTTTTCAGTCTCGTTTAATTTTCGCTTGTGCACATGCTGGATATCTTGTGTTCTTCACTGAAACAGGTAAATAATTGCTTTCACGCCCGGCAGGTGAGTAATTACAAATCTGTACATAAAGAAAACGTTTTAGCTCGTGCGAGCGGACTGTTATGTCAAAGACTTGGCTTTATAAGGATGCTAATCGAACTTGATCTTAATGTTCGCTGAATCTCATAGGAGTGGTTATGAGGACCAGCTCAGTCGCTAATGAAACTGTTAAACATTATGGCGTTACTATCAATAAAGCCGACGGGCTTCGAACAGGACAATCATTTTACTCGTAGAAATGTTAAGCTTTGTGTGTTATAAACCCGATACATGTAAATATAAGCCGGCCTACAAATTTCTGGATCTTTCCTCAGGAAATATCTGTAAACCTGAGCATTAGATATATAGGCATGCTGAGTGATTTTTCAAGCGAAGAATTAATCCTTATTTGCCTGCGTTTAACAAAATACACTGGAGCATTAATTTGCCTCTGTCTTACAAATACACTGGGGCATTAATTTGCCTGTGTCTAATAAATACACTAGGGCATTAATTTGCCTGTGTCTTACAAATACACTGGGGCATTAATTTGCCTGTGTCTAATAAATACACTGGGGCATTAATTTGCCTGTGTCTAACAAAATACACTGGAGCATTAATTTGCCTGCGTTTAACAAAATACACTGGGGCCTTAATTTGCCTGTGTTTAGCAAATACACTGGGGCATTAATTTGCCTGTGTCTTACAAACACACTGGGGCATTAATTTGCCTGTGTTTAACAAATACACTGGGGTATTAATTTGCCTGTGTCTAACAACAACACTGGGCTGACTGGGGCATTAATTTGCCTGTGTTTAACAAATACACTGGGGCAATAATTTGCCTGTGTCTTACAGATACACTGGGGCATTAATTTGCCTGTGTCTAACAACAACACTGGCGCATTTATTTTCCTGTGTCTAACGAATAAACGTTTCAAGTATTTACTTCACTCTGACAAATTTATTCATGTGATTACCAATACAATGGCAACTAAGATAAAGGCGTTTTAGAACTGAAAAGTCCGATGATGTATATTTTTTAACCAAGCCGGCACGAAACCGCTAGTCTCCAAAAATATAACAGCAAAGAAAGAGTAGCCCCGTCCTATTGTTTTGTTGTATTACATATCAGGCATTCAAGAAAACTCGTGTAACTTAATGAGGAAAATTTGCCGCTAAAACGTGTCAGGATTAATCCGGCTTATAACACCTTCATAAGGCTTGTCTTCTTTTTTCGTGTGGTTCCTCTTTCAGCTCCTACTATGATTTAGGTAAAAAAATTTTACCTAAGCAACGGGGACTCAAATTCCTGAACCGGCCTAAGCCTGTCATAGAAATGCTAGTTCCATTCGGCCCCTGTTTACTCTGGTACATCATTGTGTTTACACTAGCCGCCCTCTTATTACAGATATGTCATTTTACTGCAAGACTCTTACGTTAAGTTTTTTTCTTGGAAATAAAGGGCTGTCCTGGGATAACTCCATTTTAATTGAGGAGAGGAAAACTATGAATTCTAGCATTCTAGTGATTTATGTTAATCTAAGGGATCGAGTAAACTCAGATAGCGGTATCATGAAAATGGCGCGATATGCAGAGACCAGCATACAGTCACTTTGCCTCTCTTGTTAGTAATTGAATCACCATGACAACAGGGGTTGATCTTTAAGGAAACACGCCATCTGTTCTGTTGATGGGAAGCTGACCATTCATATTGGAGAAATAGTGTGACGTGATACCCTTAAAGAACAAAGCAACACTGCACTTGTGGAAACAGCTGGTTTCACTTCTGCTTTTAGTGTGGGTGCAGCTACGTGCGCTGAACACAAAATCAAGACTGCCAAGGTACATTTACTTAATCTTAACCAAGGAGGGACTTAGTTTTAGTCAATGGCTTCCTAGTTTAACATCAGAAAACTATAGCTTACTGGGTAGTCATTCGCTCAAGAAAGTTCAGGGGAAGAGCAAAAATAATTTAGATAACTGAGCTTCTGTGTGAGTACCCACGGAAGTGGGTTCGTCGCGCGTTTTCCAGCAAATCGTTCGTTTTTCTGGCAAAATGATCGCATATCAAGAATTGCAAGCTTTGCGTGATATAACGCTATTAGCGAGCTCAGTGCAACCACAGCGACGAGGGAAGCGAGAAAATAAGCGAAAAAATAAACCTCTGAACGAGCAGCGCACGAATCGTTGCCGTCATTGCACAACAAATGTTGTCATACTTAATTGAAATGGCAATGCGATCGTCGCTTTAATCTCTAAGATGGTCGTTTCATCAATAGTCATCGTCGCGACTTCGATGTCGTCAGAAATACCCATACAAAGGCTCAAATCTACACTTTTCTAGAGATTTTTACTTTCAGTCTGTGCGTGTTACTGCATTGCAAATACTTGCTATTGTATGTAACAAAGATTACTTGGATGTGGTAATAACAATCAAAGTAGCGAATTTTAGTGATCAAAGTTTTTTCTCCAGATTACGTGCACTGTTTTTGCTCACTAAAAACTGAAATTTGAATGCGTGTTCAAATAATGTAAGTACTTAAGCTGATTTAAAATTCTTTTTAACACTCTCCGGGTTTCTTATTACGCATGTGAACTAACTTTTTTGAAGAATACGTTACCTAGGGTTAAAAGTTAATCTTATTATTTCAACTGAGTCTCAACTTTGCTCAAGCTGAGTAAAAATTTTCGGACCACAAAACTTCTGGGTGATTGCGATGAACATTAAGCAACAACGACTAATTTCTCACCCCACTTCAACAAAAAAACGTTTGGGGAGGTGGGGTGGAGGGCGTATTGCCTAAAAGTACCAGGCTAAAGAGTATCATCCTCTATTCCACAGGCAGCTGAGGAGCTTTTGACAGATCTGGTCACCCGAGCTGGTCGAGCTGATCATCATGCTAAGTTTATTAATGTTACTGCTGGCCATAATGACTGCTGTTACGGCAACCGGCGACAACAAACAGTCCGCACAAACCACGGTAAGCTCGTATAGAAAACCTTATGTGAATTTGTTAGGTAAGATTCAGGGACGGAGCGTGAGATTTTGTAGGTGTACGCACGCGGGAGAGAAAATATTCAGCGTCGAAGCCGGCCCAACATAGGCAGGTCTGGGGGCATGCTCCCTCCTCAAAATTTTTAAAATTTATTGTCTCGGAAATGCTATTTCTAGTGTTTTCCGCATGAGATTTTCAGTAAATTAATACGCAGGAAAATGCAGTAGTTAGTTGTTTATTTTACCCATCTCTAGTGTTGTTGGTAAGGTACAATGTTTACGGGAATAAAAGTCGTGACGTCATCAGAATTATGGGATAATAAAGTGATAAAGGAAATACTAACACAAAGATACCAATATAGTGCGAAAAATGTATCAGTCATCCCGATTTAATGATAAAAAACGCTTTTTCAGGAAAAAAATATATTTATTCTATGTTTTAGCTGTTCATATACGCACCGGCGTATGTGAGTATACGGACGCAGGCCGCTACGCCCCTGACATTTGACAATAGTGAGCTTTTAAGCAAGACGACGGTGACGTCATCGATAACGGCGAAAAAGCAATAGGTTTAGATTGGCATAACAACAACTTTGCACGTGCATCACGCTTTTTTGCACATTTCTTTGTCGTTACTGCACGACTACGACGAGAAAATGCCTAATTTCACTTTTTGCGGAGGACGTGAACACACTTTCTTTTCCTGACCTTTGATACAGCGTTTTAGCATTTAACTCCAGAAATAGTTGCCAAAATTTGACGAATAGCCTACTTCGGAAAAGAGTGATAGCCTGGGACCCAAACTAAGCGCGCGCGTATTTATGAGATTGTTTGGGGGGACAAAGTGAGCAGCCACCTTGTGTTATGACGAGGCATGCAAGTTAATGTGTGCCTTTGTGCACATTCAGATTTGAAAGCTTAAAAAGCATTTCAGTTTTAATTCTTTATGTCGACAAGTTGATGATTGGAAGCTCTAAAAATAGCAGAGAAAATTATCCGAGAAAATGCTTTTGAAGATAAGAGAAATGAACACGGGTTAAATTTAACCCCGGGTTAAGCGCTAATCGGCCTTCGAACAACTGGGCCCTGTAGAATACCAATGACAAAACGTATCCAGCGAGAATATGTACGTTTGTTTCGGAACGCTAATTAGAGGGTTAAACTCCAATAGCACACGGATTTGTATTCTTTTAGTTTTTCTCGAAGTAAAATCTCTCAGGCACATCTTCCTTCAGCTTCACAATTTCATGTTTTTTGTTTCTTTCAATCCCACCTTCCTTTTGCTATTTTGAGCTGTTTTAACTCCGCTTAAGAATTCCACTCTGTTTTCCGCCATGTTTGTTTACATTCACGTTCCCCCGAAATAATCCCATAAATGCGCGCGCGCCTAGTTCGGGTCCCAGGCTATCAATCTTCTCCGAAGCGAGCTATTGGACGAGATGGAATAAGCGCGACAAAGTTTAAAGTATCATCACTTCACTTTTTAAGTGACGTTTTCGTATCCGTCGCCGCCGTTGTAGCTTAAGCTCCTTAATAAAGCTGTGATGGTGGAGAGGGGAAGGTATCACCTATCTATGAACCAGGCAGGAAAAGCCAAAACATGAAAATGAAAAAATGCTACCTTTGCTGAATATGAGACCTTAGAAAATTCAAAGTTTCAGCAAAAAATTAGCTCGTTGGACAAGCATTTTTTTGAGATAAGGTAAGCTCGAACTGTTTCTACTAAAAGTACTCATACCGGCCTTTCTGCTTTTCAGCTTTTTGCAAACCAATCCTGGATACAATCAGGATCAATCAGTCGAAGGATGACATATATTTTAAATAAATTTTGATATTTTCCTGTTTGAAACCAGCAATGTCCATCGCTTTGTTATGGCAGTCCTGGCGCGCCCGGCAGGGATGGTGCTCCAGGGGCACCAGGCAACGACGGACGTGACGGAAGTGATGGCAGTCCTGGCGCGCCCGGCAGGGATGGTGCTCCAGGGGCACCAGGCAACGACGGACGTGACGGAAGTGATGGCAGTCCTGGCACGCCCGGCAGGGATGGTGCTCCAGGGGGACCAGGCTACGACGGACGTGACGGAAGTGATGGCCATGATGGGGCCAAAGGTGATAAAGGTGACCTAGGATTGCAGGGAAAGACTGGACCTCAGGGACCTCCTGGTGGTAAGGGACCTGCTGGTGTAAAGGGAGAGGAAGGGGATAAAGGAGAAACTGGAGCCCAGGGTCCTCCCGGTCAAAATTGGGAACTTAGCCCGATGCCGTTTAAGAACTGGAAAGAATGTGCCTGGAACAACTTGGATGATCAGAAGGACAGTGGTCTGATCAAGGTGAGTCGTGCATTTGCGATTGATCAGCATACAATTATCAAATTCACACACAATATAGAGCATGCAGCAGCCATTGTCCGAAAGGGATTTTGCTTGCCCAGTGCAGATAACAACAAACAGCTATTAGCTTCTGGCATGCCTCTCCTGTAAAACGACATCCTTTATACAGCGGCCTAGTTACACAGGTAGGCTTGTATAAATTCTGTCGGCAGATAATCTGTTCATGTTGTCCTTCAGCAGCATAATTAAAAATATATAAAACTGTTCTACTGATGGAGTGTCTCTAGACAAAGGACCTCTAAAAGCGCTTAAGAATGGTCTCTAAAATAAAATACTAAAATAGAAGGTCTGCGAATTCAGTACATTCTTCTCGGGAATTGAGTGTAGGCTTGCCCTTTCTAATGTAAAATGCTTCATAGAGGTGTAGATTAGCGGGGTCGTTTTCACCTATAATAACCTTGACATCAATGCCTTTATAGTCTTTGTTCTGGCAGGAATAGATATGTATTATATTCTGTTGGCAGAATTTCGAGCGCATAAGGTACACTGAAGGTACTCTTTCCAGCATTGTCAATGGTTAGTCATTATCAAAACTTGAAAAAAATGTGAAAATAAAAATAGTATTTGCAAAGTAATTAGGCGACAAATAGCCTGTGTGGCAGATGTTTGAAAGGGAGGGGGAGCGAGACTCCGGGCGCGTGATAAGCGCTAAAGTCAGTCCCTCGCGCCCGATCTAGCGCCCAAATTCCCTTCCCCTTCCCTTACAAACGCCTGTCACCCAGGCTGTGCAATAAGATACAATTTCACTATGCCTCAATGAGAGCTATGTCCTTTTTTCCTGACATTTTTGCAAAATTCAAAATGCCCGAAGGCCTGACATTTTTTCTCCGGTATCCGGCACAATTTAGGTACTTACTTATGTGGGGCGTAAGACTGCAATGATGTAACGCTGTCCGGGCCTAATTGCTTGCCTCCACCAAGGCCTTAAGGTCCTTCTTCAGGTCGTATTTCGGTCTGCTTGGTTATCTTTCTCCAGTTTATGGTGCGCCCTCCTTGGGGGTTCAACGTAGGGTTAACAACTCCTCGCCGTAAATTAAAATAAGATGCAGTTACTAAAATTACGGCGACAATCAGAATTTAGGTGACTGACAGGATTAGGAAACTGAAGCAATTTTTACGAGCACTAGCGACAGGCAGAATAAACTATTTAACGTTCAAGCAGATCTTATTCTTAGCCTAGCCAAAATTGTCAGTAAATCACTTCGGAAACTTTACGTGGCCGCTTGTCCATTGTACGAAGAGATCTACTTAGTTGTTCTATCGTATATAGCTGTTCAACAACTGGTGCCGTTTGGCTTTGCGAACAAAGAGGTACTTAAGCTTACACGTTAAAAGCCAGTGTCTGACCAAGGAGCAGTTAGTCTGTTTGTGAGCAGTTAATTGTTCTATTTTTCATACAGTAGCGTCGAAAGGAAAAGTGTCCTTTTTATGCAAATAGCCTCACTTACAGGCGTTCAGATAGTGGAGTGCGAGAGAGATAAGAAAGCGGGACAAATATGTAGGAAGAGAGGGAGAGGGAGAGAGGTTCCTTCTCTCTCTCTCTCCCCCTACCCCACCCCCTCGCTGTTTTTCGTGCTCACTTCTCTCGCGCCGTTCCCAAAATCTGAACACCTGGAACAGGTCATGTTGCAAATAACTCTAGGACTGTGATATTAACAAATTCAAGCGACTGGGTGAGGCCAAGTTTTTTTTTTTGCAAACTTCAATTTGCCGAAAACCTACGCTTGTAAAGTTTCAAGAATGTCACGATTTTCTTCAGTGTTTCGGGTAAAACTCAGAAGCTTTGACATAACAGAAGCGTGCTTGTGAGTGTGATTACTGAACAGCTCTTGCTTTGATTCTACAAAAAATGCAAGTTTAACGTGTAACGGTTTCTCTGGCCTGTATCTCATGGTAAGACTCTCAGCCTAGTCTCTGCTACTGACAAGGACGTTTCATCTCTCAGTTGACTCTGAAGACTTATGCGCCGATCAATTCGAAACTTTAAC
>CALNXI010000559.1:50705-58205 GCA_942486025.1 Porites evermanni | reverse complement strand
CAATTGCTGCTGCAAACGTTGGTACTTCACTTTCAATGGCACTGAATGTTCTGGACCTCTGCCCATTGACGGAGTGGTCTATATGCAGACAAGCAATGATAAAGATCTCCATCGCGTCCGCCATATTGAGGGGCACTGTAATAACATCCCCAAAGGAAAGGTGTTTGTGGGATTCTGGATCGGCAATTGCCCCGGATATGGATACGCTAATGCCTACACAGGATGGAATTCAGTGTCCCGTATATTTGTTGAAGAAGTTCCTAAACCTCAAGATTAAAAGGGACTTTAGATTAAAGTGACTCATGAGATTCATGAGTTATGATAAGTTCTTATACTACGCAAAAGCAAACGTAGATAAAAGACTTTGAAAGGGAGTGAGTGATTTCGACTCCTAGGTGTTGGGTAGTCTGTTGATGATAATAATTTTAGACAGTAGGGCTCCAGATTGTTAAAAGCTATAACTCACAAGTCCGGGATTTCAGCACTTTCTATTAACATTTGATTAAGACATTTATTGAAGTGTATAACTAAACAGAAGCATTTACTGTTTGAGGTTATTTAATTGTTTCTCATTCGATTCAAAGCAATTCTTCTACAGGTTTGATAATAGCAAGATTTGTACCTCACCTGAAACTAATCAAACCTCAGTATTTCTCGCCTGTAGACTGAAAACAGGGAATTAGCTTAGGTTACTTTCGAAGTTTGAGGCAACTCATTGGTTTAGTGATGGAACATTTTATTATGTTTACTCTTGTGATAGCTGCCAAAAGCTTCTTGGTCAAAAGCTCCCCATTTCAGTACCATTTAGCAACTGAAAAGTGGTCGCTAATAATTCGTCGTCATTTTTCTTTTCGCTCCAACTTTCACGCCTAGCTCCTGTTCTCATTTTTCTTACACGGTCGGAGAATTTGAACCCGGCGATTTCCTGGAACTCCGACTGATCAGCAAAGACATAAACAGCTTATTGCAGGGTAAGTTTCTCTAAGCCTTATCCTGAATTCCTTACAAATTTTCGGATTTAAAGTTCAACTCATGCAAACATTGTATTTTGCAGTTTGCGCTACACTCACTGAGCCTGCATCACCTGTGACTAGCCTCACTGTCAAGAAAGTAGTTGCCCGGCATTTCGCCCTAGTCCAGTGTCCCCCGTTATAAACGATTTATTTTCCCTTAAAAAAAATTTGCTTCTATAGCTCGCTATCTCTCTTTTACTCCGATTCCTGCCATTGTTATTGCCATTGTTATTGAAACTGAAAAGAGTTGGACAAGATTCGACCACAGTTGAAAGGGACGGAATAAAATCCATTCTCAGCACTGGAAGTTTTGGTAAGTACACTGGTAAGCTGGCTTATACACAGAACAGTTTTCTAGTTCCCTGACTGGTAAGTGGGGCTGGACTTTTTTGAAAATTCCTCGTTGTGTGCTTCGTTGATAATTTTATTCATTCAACTCGTTAATTTTTTCTAATTAAAAGTATACTAAGGGGGTAATTCGTCTTCAGCTTTTAGTCTTGCCAGGGTCCCCAACAGCCGGTCTTTTCAGCAGCCTTCCGCGCCTGAGGATCCGACGGCTTGTTGATTGGTGGGACTGTGCTGTTGATATAATACTGCATTCTCTCTTTGAGTTTGCTAACTACATCCGGGTACTTGTTACTGAGGTCATTGCGTTCGTACGGATCAGCGGTTAAATTGTAAAGAGCTACTTCAATCCTTTCTGAATTTTGATCCAGTTCCTGAATGGAATAATAGTAATAATAATAATAATAATAATAATAATAATAATAATAATAATGATAATGATAATGATAATGGTAATAGTAATAAAGGAGTGAACAGAACAGTAAGATAATGGTATTCGAAGAACTCCAGTGTCTCTTAATTATCCTCAGAAAATATACTTTGTCGTTTTGGTTCTTAGCACAACGAATCAATCAATGAGATAATTTACCATTGGCACAACAAAACTATGTATTGACTTCTGGAGACTAATTATTGTGGTTTCATAATTATTTAAAGCACCCAGCTCGTTTTAATATTGCGTCCTTTTTATCTTGTTTACTGTTTTTGTCCTCAAGGAAACTTAAAGAACAATTTCGTTTTCACAAAGTTTAAAAAGAGAGATGATTTTATAAAGCAGACAGATTTCTTTGTTAATTGTTTGTGTTCCTTTTCCTACCGCGCATAACGTTGAATGTCTTGAACAGTATTCCTATCAATTTTTTATTTTTGAAGTAACTGAGCCCTTGTTCAGACCTCTTAGGGGAGCGCCATCGGTAAGAAAATTTCTTAAACTAAGCATCCAAGAAATTTTGGTTCTGAGAGAATCGTCCGTACGTACGTCCACCCCTTTATGTAAGCAGGAGTAAAATTTTGCATTTCAAGTACCCGCGCGTTTCGGCAGTAAATCGCATACCCACCCGGACTTTTAGAGATAAAAAGCAACAACAACGACGCCAATTCTTTCTTTCGACTTAATTTTATAAAGTCTGCATTGGCGTGGATAACAGAGAAAGAGCTAGAGCCAGAGATAAAAAAACAAAGGAGACCAATTTTGTTTGAAGAATAACATGAAAATTTTATAGCGGCTGTGAAAAAATGAGAAATACTAGCGGCTACCAAGGTAAAAATGAGCGGAAGCGTAAAAAAAAGTGAACAGAACCACACACAACATTAACTAGGAAGTTTCTGGAAGTTTTACGTTATCATCGTGCAAAACAACGGCAAAGAAATGTACAAAAAAAGTGTGCTGCACGTCCAAAGATGTTTTTTTTTGCTAATTTTTTTTTTTTGCTGTTTTCGTTGTCGTCGCCGCTTGGTTAGCATTACACGAGTTTATATTTTGCTTTAGTAAACTATAGATATTAACGAGAGCTTCGCTTTTAGCCCAGCTGAACCTATATATTACTTCACACGAGTCGGATCAATTCCAAAAAAGGGCCTGTTTACATAAAGGTGGGGGACCCTAGGTAGGTGGGGTAACCGCTGCCTGTCCATATACTCTCTCATTTTATCTTGATCACATTTACATGGTAGGTGGGGTGACCATATGAGAGATTATATGGATAGGAGGGTTACCCCAACTAAGCGGGTTACCTCACCTACCTGGGGCCCTTATTCAGTCACAACGTGTTGGCCAAAGACAAGAAATTGTACAGTCACTGTCAGTGTGCTAATCAAATCAGCGGCGACACCATTGCTTTCATCCTTGATTTTCATCACCTTTCATGACCAGTCTGCTCTAGTAACTATGGTTTTAGAATCGATGATCTTCAGAAGAAATCACATAAAAAAGGGTGAAAGAAAAATAACTTACCAAAAATAAGTTTCCACTGAAATCTTCTTTACTTGACTGGACGCCATTATTTTGCTGGTATAGCCTCGCATCCAACTCTGGCGGCTTAAACCACGTGACGTTGGGGACATTGAGCAATAACTTCATTTGACCCACACGTAGCGCAGCTCCTTGGCTAGTGTCTATATTAATAACTACTTCGTTACGCGGCGATGGTTTTCCAGAGGAGATTGTTTCCCATATGTCATAACCGTCAACTGGCTTTGGATATTTTCGGTCAAAACTGCCTCCTATAATAGCAAACAGGTTGTAGCTTATACATAGCTGCTTACTATAAATTAGCACGAAAATGAACAAAAGATTACCTTTACCTTAAATCCTTAGTGTACCAAACCTTAGAAGACGCAATGAGATCACGCCTTTATCTTTGAACTAAATTTCTGGAGGAAATCGTGATCAGTTGATAACCCCATAACGGGTTGTTGGCCACTATTTTCTCCACAACCGTTTGCTTTCGTATATGGAAGAACGTGGCAAGAGATGGCCCACATCGGGATGATTAAGTGAGGGGAGTGCACACGCGCGCGCGCAAGCGTCGAGCGTCGAGCGGTGAAGCTGCGAGACGCGAGAAACGAGGGCAGCCGCCTCTCCAGTCTCGCGCCTTCAGTCAAGCGCGTTGTCATTATCGTTTCTCGAGCGGTTTGCTTGACGGAGGAAACAAAAGACAGACAGCTCGTAGTATAAGAAACGGTTGAATTCACTGCATATATGTTTGTATATTGTTTTTATCGTGTGAACAATTTCAAAATCAACCTTTTCATATATCAAGTACTAGCGAGGTCAATATGGACTTAATTCTCACCTGCTAGATTGATTAACGTTGGATACCAGTCCGTCACATGCAGCAATTCTCTGTTTTTCACGCTTTTTTGTTGCAGTAATTTTCCATAGACAAATGCAGCCCCTCGGGCCCCTCCCTCCCACACGGTATGCTTTGTACCACGGAGGGGCCAATTGAAACCTCCTGAGCTTGGTAACCCGCCGTTATCAGTACTGAATATAACAAGTGTGTCATCCCATAACCTATAAGACGCAAGATTCTCTTTAGTTGAAAAATATTGTTAAGTCATTTAGGTGTTTAAAACTGCTTTTCGGTACAAAACCTTTAGAAAATGTCTTAAATGTTTCAAAGCTGTAAGTTTGCATAATTTTGCTCAAGGAAATCTGAACATAACTGACTGCAAGTATTTTAAACAGACCATCAAGGCAGATGGAGGGAAGTGGGTAGGACCTCGAGTCCTATACCTCCCGTACCTCACGGCTCCAGTACAAAGCATCTTCTGCTCTCGCCCACTTTTTTCTTGGCTTCCTCCCTTTAGCACTTTTTAGACTGCAAAATATTAAGTATTGCTGCGTAGTTTCCCTTTATTTCTCCCGCTTCCTGCCCTTTAAGAACTCTTATCCCCGGCTGTTTTCTTCCCCGCCTCCCGTACATCTCCCTCCTCGTATTTTCCCGGGCTCCCACCCCCTTTCTTATCCCATCATCAGTGAACCAAGTTATGATCCAATTGCAGGGAAGCCCCTACCACATTTTAAAGAACCTTTTAATTATGTAATCAGTGTAATGCCTTGAACTTGACAATGAACGCCTTAACATACCCTGCTGTCTTGAAAGCCTCGGTGATATTACCTACAGCCTCATCCAGGATGTCTACCATGCCAGCATAAGTTCTTCTGACATCATTCTTGATAAATTTATATTTATCAATGTATTGTTGAGGCGCTTGAACAGGATCATGAACGTTCTGAAAGGCCATGTATAAGAACAAAGGCTGAGCTGGATCGTGTGATTTAACAATTGTCTCCATCCTCTGTAAAGAAAGTGAATAGTACGTCAGCCTTCAACATCCAAACTAGAACTTGGAGGGTCTTGAGTTCGATGTTCACCTGGAGCTCGGACTCAGTTTTTCCTGGGCTTTCTGGTATCAGAATTCTCCTTCTTCTAAATTATATTGCCATGATTACCTATTGAACAACCCGCGGCAATTCGTTTAGTACAAGAATCTTCCTAGCGAAAGCAGTTTTTACGGTGCTACAACAACAATTTATTGTACCAATGGTTAAAACAGAATTAGAATAAGGTTATAACAAGCTAATAATAATTTGTGGTACTGGCTGTCTGGAATAACCACGGGGCTAAAAAGACCAGACAGCCATTTTGTTTACAATGAAATAAAATTATCTGAAGTCGGTACATGACGAGACGATTACATAAAGTAAGTGTCGGGCTTCTGTGAATGATCAATCGCTGTCTTGATCTTTTCATCTAATATTGCTTCTAGCTGTTCAATAGTGAAATTAGACATAACGAAGGAATAGTACACAAACAAAGTCAAAATAACAAACGAGGAACTATTTTAGACGATAGGTGGAATAAAATGGAGACCTAAATTTCACGAAAATTGACCTCTGAGGAGTACACAATATAGCAGCCATCTTACACGCCGACCACTGACCGTGCTGGGATTTTCCTGGTGCTAACGGATCTTCCTACCTTTCAGCATGGAAGATCCTAACGTTAGGGATAAGTACAACCCTTTGGATGTAAGCTTAATATAGAAAACATATGGCACCAGGATGTTCCGCCCTCTATGATCCTCCTGTTGATAGGATGTAAACATCCCATCGTCAGATATTTCATACCTCCATGTAGGCATACGTAGCGTATGTTCCTGTCCAGTTTCTCGCAGGCTGTTCTCCATCGCGAAAATCTAAAAATCCCAACACTGAGTGAGTGTAATGATCTTCCGAACCATCCCAGAAGCCAAAAGAAGAATCAAAACCTCTTCTGGTGGGAACATAAGGCCATTTGTAGAAACCAAGATGCCACTTGCCTACCAAGTGAGTTGCATAACCTGTGTTAAAGAAATAATTGCATGTTACTTATAGTGAACTACGTACAACTGAGTGCAGAGGATGAGGATGTTACTAAAACTGGGAACGAGGAAGCGGAGAACAGGCCCGAGGAACGGGAAAAATCGTGAAAAATTGTTCACGCTCCCTGTTTAAGTAACATCCCTGGAGGGGGCACAAAGCGGGCAAAATTCACGAAGAAAAATTCATGCGTGTTTTCAAAAGAGAAAAAAACAAAACAGGCAAGCAAGAGAGCTAATTCATGGAGCCGTTCAGGATGGAAAGTTATCGAAAGAGTGAAAAATAGTTTGTCTTTTGAGGGTTTAAAAAAGAAAAGGACAAGAGGTGATCTAAGAATTTCGACCACTTTTAGTAGCTTTTAGACGTTGATTTGCGCGGTCGCTCTCCGCCGTGCCGCTGGAATTTTATTTACCAAGCAGGCCAATAGGGCCAATAGGGCCTGATCCCAGGTTAGAAAATAGGGTGATAGGTAAGTCTGACTCGGGAGGAAATAAGAATTGCAGACATCAGATCTCGAACGTTTCCGATATTTTTTAAAATTCAAGTTTCGACTCTGGTTAAGTTATTTAGGTTCTTTTATCTGGGGCAGTTGGAAATACCTTAATTTTTTTCTTGAAAAGTTTCCTAGTCGACTCAAGTGTCCTTGTTCAGGCAGCAAGCACCTTTTCTTTTAAACAAGGACAGATCAGTGAAAGAAAAACTTGTCAAGTTTAACTAATTGACTTGGTGCAGACAATTTGTCAACGGGAAACTTGTTCCTGGTTTGTGATATGAATCAGTTCAAAAAATATAAATACTCATTCCATATATGGTAACATTTTTCATATGAGTCAAGCTTAACGCTATGTTCACGCCATATCGGATAGCTCTTGCGCGTGCGCCGACAGAAAAACCATATGGGATAGGGCCTCTGTTCACACATAAGCACGGTGATTTTGGCGCGATTTCTGTAACGGAGCGAAGCTGCGACGTGTCGATCACGAAAGTGGCGCATTACATATCAGATAGATTCTGTGCCACGCTTGAGTGCAGCGTGAACAGGTATTCGGACAGTAGCGGAAGTACATAAGTAGGAGTAAGGACTGGAATCCACTGAGAAGGAAGTAAATATTCAGGAGTGAGGACTGGGATTCATTTCACCAAGCCCTCTCGGCCAACCTTTCCAACAGGATGTTCGATGTGTGTAAACGACTTGCCCTAGTTCCGTGCCGTTGCTGTTTATACTATACCGCCCGCTTACCGGATAGCTTTTTGTGTCGGCACGAGAGCTATATA
>CALNXI010000559.1:39792-50495 GCA_942486025.1 Porites evermanni | reverse complement strand
ATTAACGTGTCAGGAATCTCTAGCGCATAGCACTTGTGAATTGGTGACATATTTAAGACAACATAATCAATGTCGAGTTTCAACGACATTCGCCTACCAACTTTCTTCAGTTCTTGTGGTAGAATACTGTATTCTAAAGGCAATCCAAACGGGTTATCAGGGTGTATAACGTCATGCTGAAGACCTTGAGAAAGAAAAATAGTAAATAGAACTCAAATCCCCGATACAGTAACTGCCTTTAAACAATTTTTCATGGCGGTAGATATGAAGTTCTACAGAAGCTTGTGCAAATGAACCTAGCTGTACAGTCTAACCTCTCCTTACGGAGACCTCTGTAATACGGACATCTCTCTATAACGGACAGTTCGTTTGGTCCCAGAAATGTCAAAAATCATACTGTACATTTCCTTCCTCTATAATACGGACACCTCTGTAAAGCAGACACTTGGTTCTGTCCCTTTGGTGTCCGTATTAAAGAGGTTTGACTGTAATTAAATCGATCATAGAGAACCCATTTTTTAAGGGAAAAGCCCAGTGGGGACGAGGTTGGTCATGATCGCATGCTTGCCCTTGGCGAATCTCGTTTTAGCCCCGGTTTTAGCACCATGTACGCATCCGACATCTTACTTACCTTTCACCCACTGTCACGCAAAGCGTCAAGTCCAGGAGTAAGTAGAGGACTAATGACACAATTTCCTACTTAAATATTTTCTAGTATAAAATACCTGTGTGTATAGGATATCTTCCGGTCATCAAAGCAGATCTTGTTGGGGTACAAAGTGGTTGAACATAGTAATTATCCAAGATTACTCCTTCCTTTGCTAGCTTATCAATGTTTGGAGTTTTGATTACAGATCCATGAAAACCAACATCACTCCAGCCAAGATCATCGGCAACAATAAAGAGAATGTGAGGACGCTTGGAAGTCTTTGGATCATGTGACGAAGCAGCGTTTGGAAACAGTGCGACAAAAACTAATAGCACTGAGTGAATCTCCATTCTCCTCTACAAGTCACAAAGGCATATTATCACATGACATGAGTTTGGCTAATGTCATGGCACTTTGATAGGGGGCATTGTCACGCTGATATACAGTGAAAGCTCTCCTAACGCTCTACTTACGGACACCTTCACAAACCCCCGGCTTTCTTAACTCCCATACAAACTCTGTACTTTTTTTTCCCATAAGCGGCCCGCTCCAGTTACCGACCCTTAATTTTTTCACATCCCAAGGGTGTCCTCACACGAGAGCTTCCACCGTATATAAAAAGAGTATTCCGTGTGGTGTTTTATTGCCTTGCAGCTGCAGTACTCTTCCCAAAGCGATCAATCCAGCTTTGCATTTTGAACTTTTAGAGGTTAAATGTAAACTAAAAAAAGTCCAAGTGAATTTCCCTTAAAGAGGGTATACAAAGTCACAGGTTGTCTGTGAGTCTGACTAAAAGTGAAGGAAAAAAATGCAAGAATGCGCAAAGCAAACTGCTCGATAGATGATAGTTACTTTTTGAGGTGAAAAAACATATCTCAGTTATATCCTGAAACGGCGACGAGATATAGGCCAAAGTTTTGAAGAAAGTCTACGAGGAGGCGAGCTTGGTAAGAACTTAGGAAAATTTTGAATGAATAATGAAACAATTATTGAATTCGTCTTCCGTATGATGTGAGGATGATTCCTTCCGATCAGCGTAATTCTTCACATCATACTCAGCTCATTCAATAATTGGTAATATTTACAGTTTATCTTAGAATAATCTGAGGCAAAACTTTATGGCTTGTCCTCGCCTTGTCCCCAAGTATTCCAGCCCTGAATCAATTTCCACCTTTTAGAGTTAGCCAAATTCAGGAAAACTGACGACGTACTTTACCATGTTTTCGGACTACCCATGAATACGGGTGCTGTCTTTTTAACGCACTGCGAAGCAAATACACTAGCCAATGGCATGCAAATCGGAAAACCCACGTAGAAAAAAAAATGAAATGATAGTGTATAAACGAAGAAAAAATCTGTAATTAAGCAAGGAAAGAGAACGATATAAGAAAAGAGCCAGAGAGTTATAAAGATCTCGGTTATAAAAAACAAATGACAAAAGGAACACATAGAAAAGAAGTTGCAATTGTATGGGGCAGACAACGAGTAAGAACTGCGGAGCCATAGGGTAAAATATTACAGTTCAAACTCATTTGAGTAAGGTAAGGCGACCTCAAAATCGTATTGTCTTCTGATAGAGAAAGTCTCATTTTAATAAAATACTCCGGGACGAGTACTCCCTATAATGATCTATACGGGGAGGCTCGGCCCGAAATGGGACCTTTTTCAGGCTTCAGGTATATGAAAGGGTAGGGATTTCATTAGTTGAGCTATG
The DNA here is from genome assembly GCA_942486025.1 of Porites evermanni. Classification (NCBI taxonomy): domain Eukaryota; kingdom Metazoa; phylum Cnidaria; class Anthozoa; order Scleractinia; family Poritidae; genus Porites; species Porites evermanni. The sequence continues at coordinate 48,132 of CALNXI010000559.1, read as the reverse complement.
TGGTGAACCAAAAAGGGCTACCAGATTCATTTTATGTATGTCGGAAAGAGAGGAAAAAAACTCTCTGGCTTAGTGATTTAATTTATTAATGGTGGTAGTCAAAAGGCAAAAGAGGCACCATTCAGTCAGTAGAAGGTATCAGACGAAAGGGGCACCTTTAGGAGTTGGACCTCGTGCCGGAGCCTCCCGTTATAAAGCTTACTAGGTGAGTCTACCGGACACTGAGTTCGATAGCCTGCATAGCAGGCGCTTGAAATAATTTTGGGCGCAAGGAAAAACGAGCTCCATAAGGAAGACACTTCCGTCTCCTATGAGCCCCCTGCTTTTTCTTGTTCCCATGTTACTTTCAACCGCCTCTTACGCACACTAGGAGTTCGAGTGGGATTATAGCTTTTTATAAAATAACTGAGATGGTACGCGTGATCTGATTGGTCAAAAACCTATGGTTTATTATACCGGTAAACCCATAGAAAAAGGCATCCGGACCACGAGCCATAAACAAAACCGGCTATTGATCTGCAAACGATTTTAGAAAGGCTAAAAAACAGAACAAGTTACTTACACAGCCCTTCTTAATATTAAAAGCGTTGGTTTTCACATTTTATTACTGAGCGTCACAATTCGCTACTGCCATAGCTTTAGAAGTTATAAAGTACAAAGCTGGAAAACAGTTTACATTTCACGACGATGCCAAATCGCAGAGAAAGACAACAACTGTGTGAATTTCTGGTGTACAAAGTCTCTAGGAAAACTTAACAATGTGCCAACCAGCAACAAAACGGATAGTTTTAGCATTCTTGATTTATTTTATTTCAAAATTAAATTCCTNGTTAGCCAAATTCAGGAAAACTGACGACGTACTTTACCATGTTTTCGGACTACCCATGAATACGGGTGCTGTCTTTTTAACGCACTGCGAAGCAAATACACTAGCCAATGGCATGCAAATCGGAAAACCCACGTAGAAAAAAAAATGAAATGATAGTGTATAAACGAAGAAAAAATCTGTAATTAAGCAAGGAAAGAGAACGATATAAGAAAAGAGCCAGAGAGTTATAAAGATCTCGGTTATAAAAAACAAATGACAAAAGGAACACATAGAAAAGAAGTTGCAATTGTATGGGGCAGACAACGAGTAAGAACTGCGGAGCCATAGGGTAAAATATTACAGTTCAAACTCATTTGAGTAAGGTAAGGCGACCTCAAAATCGTATTGTCTTCTGATAGAGAAAGTCTCATTTTAATAAAATACTCCGGGACGAGTACTCCCTATAATGATCTATACGGGGAGGCTCGGCCCGAAATGGGACCTTTTTCAGGCTTCAGGTATATGAAAGGGTAGGGATTTCATTAGTTGAGCTATGTGGTGAACCAAAAAGGGCTACCAGATTCATTTTATGTATGTCGGAAAGAGAGGAAAAAAACTCTCTGGCTTAGTGATTTAATTTATTAATGGTGGTAGTCAAAAGGCAAAAGAGGCACCATTCAGTCAGTAGAAGGTATCAGACGAAAGGGGCACCTTTAGGAGTTGGACCTCGTGCCGGAGCCTCCCGTTATAAAGCTTACTAGGTGAGTCTACCGGACACTGAGTTCGATAGCCTGCATAGCAGGCGCTTGAAATAATTTTGGGCGCAAGGAAAAACGAGCTCCATAAGGAAGACACTTCCGTCTCCTATGAGCCCCCTGCTTTTTCTTGTTCCCATGTTACTTTCAACCGCCTCTTACGCACACTAGGAGTTCGAGTGGGATTATAGCTTTTTATAAAATAACTGAGATGGTACGCGTGATCTGATTGGTCAAAAACCTATGGTTTATTATACCGGTAAACCCATAGAAAAAGGCATCCGGACCACGAGCCATAAACAAAACCGGCTATTGATCTGCAAACGATTTTAGAAAGGCTAAAAAACAGAACAAGTTACTTACCCATCCCTTCTTAATATTAAAAGCGTTGGTTTTCACATTTTATTACTGAGCGTCACAATTCGCTACTGCCATAGCTTTAGAAGTTATAAAGTACAAAGCTGGAAAACAGTTTACATTTCACGACGATGCCAAATCGCAGAGAAAGACAACAACTGTGTGAATTTCTGGTGTACAAAGTCTCTAGGAAAACTTAACAATGTGCCAACCAGCAACAAAACGGATAGTTTTAGCATTCTTGATTTATTTTATTTCAAAATTAAATTCCTTAATCAAAGAAATTGTTTCAAAAAGAGATCTCTGATCAAGATATGGTACAAAATCGGCCGCTGGAGGTTGTAAACAAGCTGCCAACGATGATGAAAGATGTCAGAGTTTCGGGCTAGTTTTTTCCAACATTTGCACAAATTATTCGATGATATCGATGCCATGACCTACCTCACACCACCTGACTTCACAAATCGACAAATATTAACGCCAATATGTGGCTACGGCAAAGAAACCTTTCTCCACCACTGACATATTTCCATCGGTCGCTGTACGTGCATATAAAGTTACATGCGACAACTTCGCAAATGCAGCCACGTCGTTACCGCAGCATTTCTTGATCATAATAAAGTCCAGGAAACAGATCTTAAACCACTGCGGCTTGTAAAAAGTGAATGAAGTCCTCCATTACAATAGCTGCCAGTTTCCTCTGTAAGCACGAAATTCTTACGGATCGACTCAACAAAATACAGCTGCGTACAGTCTGATGTTCAATCAATTTCTACTTCTGTAGTAAACAAACCATGAACGTATTCTTTCATTGTACGTTCGCATGAATATGTGTTGACTTTTCCTGTAAAACAGCTTTCATAAGTTATCATGTAATGAGTGCAAAAACTCGTGTTTTGAAGTGCTGCTGTTTGTTGTTTGACTGAACTGAGTTTTGAGAAAGTTTAGCGCTATTAAATCGTGAGTCGTGATTGGCTTATGATGACTTTAGAGAGAAGACATGACTTGATCACGGTACTAAAATCATATTTTTTACCTAAAAGACTCCATTTCATTAAAAGTTATTTTATAAAAGCAATAGACCACACTTTCTATGGGTTTACCGGCGTGATAACCCACTTGGGATGTTGGGAGAACACTCGAAAAGCTTGTAAATCACTCGCCTTCGGCTCGTGATTTACAAGCTTTTCTCGTGTTCTCCCAACATCCCGCGTGGGTTATCACGCCGGTAAACCCATAGAAAGTGTGGTCTATTGCCTAAATAGGCCGTCATGTTCAGTGTACGGTGACACAAAGCAGCTTTTAAAATTCAAAAGTGCTCTAACAAACAAAAATTGTCACCATACATTCTTAACGATTCCAATTTTGTCTCCTAGTGCAGACAGGCCCATAAAACAAATTTGATTGCCACGTCCAACTAAAAACTGCTAAAATGATGGTGGTCAGACGCTGTTACATGAAACTAAAGTATCAGAAGGATTGATTTAGGTCACATCAAGTCTGGGTCACATGCAAACAAAGAATCAAGAATTTTTTTCCCAAGAAAAAGTAAAACCCAAAACGTTCTAACTAAAGATACGCTGAAAATCTTAATTCTTTGCCGATAACAAAGAAAGCCTTATATCAAAATAATTTACTGAGAACGAAAGCCATCATCGTTCACGTACAAAAAATATTAGCGTTAAGAACAACCGCAAATGGACTATAGTTAAAAAGTGTTCATGGTAAATAACGAGCCAAAGAATAAAAGGAAAATTGGTTCACAGACGTGCTCCTGATTTTATATATGTGTTTTTCTATCCCCAGAAAAAAACATCTTATCATTATGTTCAGTAATAGGAAAGCTGGGCCATTTAGTTTAAGAATCGATGGGAGCAGTATACTAATAAATTAAAACAACATATATACAGGTGTGCCTCAACAGATACTAGAAATCTAGAAATACCGTTCTACTTACCCGAAGAGCTATAGGAGCTGCCAAAGGCCTATGACTCCTTAAATTGGCTGCCGTTCTCCCACCTATATTTATAGGAACTGAGATCGACGATACTATCATTACCAACAAATCAAAATACACCGCATTTATGAATAAAATAGCACCTATAAAAAATATAAATGAATAACGGCTAACGGAATCTAATTTAAGGTATAAGAGTATGCAGATAGCCATCCAACTGTCGTTAAAAATTTCTTTTGCTTTCATAATCGGGAAAACATAAAAAAGATGAAATTAAGGTGGCTCTATGGGCCAATAAAATAATAATAATAAAAAATTCCAAAGAACCGCCTTAACTTCCCGTTATAACGGATTTATTACCAACAAACTAATCTAATCTACTAAGTTGAAGGAATTTGCTAAGAAACGCCCTGTCTTCAAAAAAAATGTTAATTGAAAAACGCACAGCCCTAATTAACATATTTGATTCTTAAACCAATTATTGTCGAAAATTCTTACAACGAGCTATCTCTTTCATTTTCATAATGGCAAAAGCCTAAAAAAGATGAATTTAATTGCGTTATGATTATTTGATTACCAACAACTCTGATAAAATGGGACAGGAAGTTGTCTATCTTGTTTGCTTGTGTCGTTTTTTGTTTGCTTGTTTTGTGGTTAGGGATTTTTGTAGAAGTAGATGTCGACAGAATTTCTATCTTCCCCCCTCCCCCACGCCCTTTTTTTTTTATCGCTACCCACAATTAACTCTTTAACACAAGTGACAGTTATTTGAAATCAGTGCACGCCTAAAGGTGGTTTTGGTGCCGTTTAGCAATTTACTTTTAGATATTGGTCACCTTCAGAAACGTTTCCGGCAGAGCATCATGTAAAAATCTGAGATGGAACAAAGTTATTACTATTCGCAGAGTCTGTATCGTCCAATATCGTATCATATTCTCGCTTCGTTTGGCTAAACGGATCAATCACCCTGACCCCGGCTGAGACAGAAAGGTACGATAGTGTTTGCTGTTTGCTTTTCTAAGGTGACTACTAAGTCTTTGGCCTCAGGAACAGGCTCTTAGCTCAAACAACTTTGGTGAGAAAAAAATTTCACGTGAACTTTGACCCGGGCCAAGACTAGTTTTTTTTTTTTTCTGGTGCGAAAACAGGGCTTAAAATTGAAGGCAAGGCTGATCGGACAGCTAAGGTTTACAAATTTATTTGACAATTATTTCGACTAGACAAAACTAGTCTTCATCAGTAGACTGCAAAACGGTCGGTCTTTTCCTCAAAATCAGTAAAGAAATCGGTAAAACGTGGCGTAAGAGTCTTACGCGCTCGAAGCGGGCGCGCCTCACATGGGCTCTCCCCAGTCTCGCCCTCTGTTATCAGCCTCGTTTCAGACCTTTTGTTTGACTGCTCGCGCGTACATACGGACTGTGCTGCAGTTTTCTTCATCAGGGGCTAGAAAAGCGAAGTAAGAAAAGAATAAACGGTTACAGTTTATAAAATAATACAAAAATAAACTAAGAACCGATGAAAAAGCAATAAAAATAAAAAATAATGAAAACTTGTACAGATAGACAAACAAGAAGACTTCATATCTTTAAGATTTTTGCATTTATTTGTTATCAAATAATTCACTCAATATCATACTAGTATATTCCGACCAAATGACCTCTGAAGCCCGAATCCACACACAGTACGCTTGGGCTGCCTGGGGGTTGTAAACAAGGAAAAATCACCGTTCACTAAATTCTTCAGGGGCAAACCCATATTCTTCGGGGTTAGACCCATATTTTATGAAAGTCTTCAGGGTGAATGCAATTTTATGGAATTCTTCAAGGGCGAAGAAAGTGCAAAAGCCCAATAAGATAGACTCTGCTTCTGCCCCATCGTTTTCTTGTTCAACCTTGGTTCAAGTGTTCGCCTAACTTTATCTCTTGCTTAACGAAACGAAAAAGGAAACCAAGAAAGGAAAACCGCCTGATAAGTAAGCTATCATACCATCCTCCGTTGCTGGCTCTGTCTGACTTTTGGTGCGTGTCATTTTATACTTAAAATATCTATCGAGCGTTGCGTGACAGATGTATAGACGGCGAACGCAACAAAGCTGTACATGCGGATAACAATTTTGCATCGTATTTGTATTTTGCATTGAAATGATTCTACGCATGCAAAATATGTTTTTGATTTCTGTCATCTTTCTTTTCGCTATCAACTCAGTGATGGCTAAGAAAACGTATGCAGCCTCAAAATCGTCTCCACCGCATATTTTGTTCATGCTAGCAGATGATCTGGGCTGGATCGATGTAGGATTTCACGGATCAAAAATACACACTCCAAACATAGATTCCCTCGCTAAAGATGGAGTTATCTTGGACAATTATTATGTCCAACCAGTTTGCACACCAGCAAGAGGATCTCTTATGACTGGAAGATATCCGATACACACAGGTAGGGAAAATACGATTCTCAAGACATGGCCGGTAATCCCGGTACTTTGCGATATAAATTTTCATCTATTTTCAGAAGACAAATGGGGCCAAACAGGGTCATACATCCGGTTACAGAAAGGGAAACGAAAATCAATCTTCGGTGCGTTTGCCGAATAAATGATTGCTGCCATCATGATTTTCATATGAAAAATTAACATCAAGCTTGTTGATCTGTACTCGTTTCAGTCGTTTGCTGCTGATTCGGCCTGCACCTGAAACGAGAATGGGTGGAGATGGAAATCAAATGCTATGTTGGAGACAGAACAATCAAAGGATAGATATCTTTAATAGCAGATCTACTCAATAAGGGTATTTTCATTTTGGGAAAGAGACTGGCAGTATACAAAGACCTGTCTAATATTAAAACGGCAAAAATAACATAACATTGACGGACATAAAGCAGTGTTTTCAACTGAATATAGAAAACGTTCCATCTTCTTCGTATCTTATTTATCTGCGATGTAAATTTTTACGTGCCGTGGAAAACCCTTTTTAATACCATGCCAACGTTTAATTTTGGGATATTTTATTGACTTTTAATGAATTTTGGATGTTTACATTGACCATAAAAACAAACTAATTTACGCTTCAATGCTGTGAGCTTATGACGTGATTCATTGTACTCAACTTGGGAGCGTTATTTGGAAATAAATTTCGCTGAATATAGTTGCGAGGATGAAGCCGGATGATGAAGTTCTAATTTCAGGTCATTCATAGTCGAATAGTCCTCCACTCCATAAACATAACGTGCCGCGCCTGTAAAGGCTGGGAGCAGGGAAAGGCAAGCGAAAGGAGGACATCATGTATTATCCACATGTATTATTTTTTTGGAGAGCGCATTGTTTTTCTTTTCCAAGAGAAAAAGTCACGTTCGCACGTCCGAACGTATCGTTTTCCGCCGTCCATTGCCTAGTCCCTATGCCTCATTATTGTGCGTGACCGATGCTTTTCGGGTCACGTGGTCCGAGAAAGCTTTTGGCTGTCTCCCGGCCGTTCATCTCGGATACGTCTCCGGAATGCATTGACCGAGAAGACCTGGAAAGACGCCGTACAGGGACCAGGCAAGCCCGTCTACACGTATCCGTTTTTGACTCGCGATCGCCAAGCACTGAATTTTACGTAATCGATCTCACTCGGGTCATTTCTTGGACACTAACTCTGTGATTTGTAATAAGTTATCATCGTTAAAAAGTCATTGTTTAATTCGTTCTTTCTATTTAAGCAGTTGTGGTGACAACAATGACAAGCGGATGCCTTTTACATGTAGCACAAAACTCAATATGCCATTTCCGAATTGCCCCTAAGTCTCTGTTTCAAAGCGAGGCTAATAGCCTGCGAACCACAGACGTATTTCCGGTCGTCGTTTCTCTCCTTCCGAAAAATAACGACAGGTTTCTCGGCGGGTGAAACTAGCAACTAAAACCGAAAAAACCGGATGCTCTCGTAGGCTACAAGACTAAGTGCAAGGCCATTGATATGAATCTCATGCAAATAAAACTCATTTTCACAAGAGTTTTAAAGTGGGAGTCTTTGGAACTCGGAAATGGCTTAAAGTCCCTAAAAGATTTTGCCTCATAGTCAACAAGTAAATCAGCCAGAACAACATACCGTAAATCCTCTATTAAGCCCCCCCTCTCTAATAAGCCCCCCCTTTTCAGAGGAGGAAAGTTAATAAGCCCCCCCTCCCCCTCCCCCAATCCTTATTCTCCACAAAAAAATTAACGATTAACGTGGACTGATCAGTTATGGTTTATTCATGAGAATTGCCGAAGAACATGAGGCCGAAAGCAAATTTTTGAAGAATAAGAATTTTGTTTTTGTTACTTTTAGGCTCCCACAAGTTAATTAAATTTTTTTGACAGTGACTTTAATTGTACAACGCGTAAGTCTACTCTATCTCATACCACGGTATTTTTGCTACAGGTGATGCGTTTCGCTAAATTAAATAAGCCCACCCCTCTTTTAAGCCCCTCCTCCCCCCCCCCC
>CALNXI010000559.1:0-26791 GCA_942486025.1 Porites evermanni | reverse complement strand
AGACAGACAGACAGACAGACAGACAGACAGATAGATAGATAGATAGATAGATAGATAGATAGATAGATAGATAGATAGATAGATAGATAGATAGATAGATAGATAGACAGATAGATAGATAGTACTGAAAGCAAATGTACACTTAAAAATTAAAAACTGTTAAATTTTTTCTTGTATTACAGTATCACCGGGATAAAGCGTTTCATTTTCCCGGAAAATTTCACTTTCTCGTCAAAACAATCACTGACTCAGACAGGCTCGGATTAGTTTACTTGAACTTAGTGTTCAGTACAGCGAACGGGGTTATGTTCTATGAAATTTATCTACAGTCTGCGGCCTACATCACCACTGATCCACGGTTTATTTATTTATTTTATTTTCAAGTTCTTTTTAACCGATCCTCGATCCCTGATTTCTCGATCCTCGATCCTCGATCCTGATTTTCCTTGAAGTTTTGCTCATTAAGATTATTCTTTTTTTTTTTTCGACCACTGAAGTGATCAGTTGTTCCAAAATAATCAACACTTTCAAGCCATAGAATTCTTGGACCAACCCGTTCCGGAAAAGCTCGATATGGGATTTCTATTCTGTGGACATGAAGTGCTGCAAGTCAGAGTGTGCGGTTAGTCAAGTTCAAAGGTACCAGTATAAACAATCGGTGACACGTTAGGGTGGATTTCCACTGATGCGTTTTCGGCTCCGCACGTTAACGCACGTAAATTTTAATCACGTAAATCAAATAGAGGTAAGACATAAAGTATTGAGATTAAACGTCAAATTAAGCGAGTTTCTACTTTTACGGTTACATAATTGTACGTGCCTTTTAAACATTGCCTTGACTTTATTTGCGAACGAAAATTTTACGCACGTGCGCAAGTAAAAATTACTTGACAGTGGATACTTGATATCTCAAGTATTTATGAAGTGCAACACGGCATCACATCTTAACAACTGCGAAAATCTATCAATTAAATACATAAAACAAAGTGAATCTATTTAACCGTATATTTCCTGTAATTGCGAAAATATTCTGAGAAATGTAACGCCTTAAAAAGCCACAAAATCCTGAGCATTTCCCCGCTTTAATATTTTCTCATCCTGCTTGCATAATTACACGAAAATAGAGGGCCTCCATTCGAGGAAAATTACATCATTACCAAACTTCCATGCGTCATTTCAGTCATCCCCGAAAAGAAACCGCATTCTCATCACGAGACTCATTTCCATACAATGAAAGTCGTGACGATTCTTATCCCCAGTTTCCACGGTCTTCGCTAGGAACGCGGGGCCTACAAACTAGGTCCCACTGACAAAACAAAAAAAACGACTGCATTTTAAGAGTCTCGCCCTGCTTAAACAAGCGAGATCTGACTTCTTCAACCTTTATTGACACTGGCATATCATTATATTCACGTACATGAGCAAAATTGTTACCTTTTTCTAATACATTACAGTTCTGAAGACAATTTTCCGTATGTTGCAACGTAGAACTCCATGCGTAGAACAAAACGACATTTATCATCACCTGAGTGTACAATAATATTAATGATGTACGAAATATCAAGTTGTTCGTTACAAGTATCCAGCGCTGTTGAACACGAGAGGTAAATTGACGACGATTTGCTTGTTGTTTTTTACCTCATCATCGAAGTTCTGCTCTTGAACATTCTTCCTTGTTTCAACATCTGATGTATTCACTTCTTTCAAAGTTATCAACGCTTTCAAACGACAGAATTCTTGGAACGACCCATTCCGAAAACGCTCGACATCTTTTAGTGTGGGTCTACCACGAATGGTGTGTGGATTTGTAAGCGACATCACCGTATAATCCATTAATCTTTGCAAATTTTTCGTCTCAAAACATAACATTCGGACAATGGTACGTTGTTTTTCGAAGTCTTCACAGAGATTGAGAGCATCGTGTCGATTTTCATCCCCAGATTCTGCGCTACCATGACCCAGAACACGTGTTTACAAAACCATTCTTTCTGTCACGTTTAGCTGTGTATTTACTTTTTCGCACGTGAAGGTCAGAACCAGATTACCATAAGATCAGAGAGAGCACGTGTTTGCAGTTTTACTTTTTGTTATGTCTGTTTTGCACTTACGATTTTATCGGCTTACTATGTCATATAAGCATGAAACGTAACCTGTTTTAACGAAAAAGATAAAGTCTGATTTCTTACATGGAAGAAAAGCACTTAAACGTGATAAACATTGCGCGTTATTCCAGTCATCCCCCAAAATAAACCACATGCTCATCACGAGACTCATTTCCATACAATGAAAGTCGTCACGATTCTTATCCCCAGTTTCCACGGTCTTCGCTAGGAACGCGTGGCCTACAAACTAGGCCCCACCGAAAAAAAAAAAAATGACTGCATTTTAAGAGTCTCGCTTTCTTCAAGCAAGCGAGACTAACAAGTTTACTGTTCATCCTGATAAATCCAAATTTACCATCTTCCATCCACGACGTAAACAGATCAATCCTTCAGAATTAAACAACTTAATAAATAACACCCCTATAGCGCGGGTACAGGAACATAAATTTCTTGGAATAATTATTCACGAAAACCTTTCATGGAAACCGCACATCACTTCCACCTGCGATAAAGTCGCTAAGGTTATAGGAATTTTGTCTAAATCGAGACGATACTTACCTTCGGTCACTCTAAAAACCTTATATAATTTCCTCTTTCTACCTTATATCAACTATTATAACCTCCTCTGGGCGTCTACATATGCCTCCTACCTTGAACCCCTCTATCTACTCTAAAAGAAAGCCATTCGAATTATCACCTTTTCTCCTCCACGAACTCGTTCTAAGCCTCTTTTCTCGAAGCTTAATATTCTTTCTCTCCACTCACTTTATCATTTTCACGTTTCTTGTTTTGTATTCTCACACTGTAATCGCCTTTTACCTGCCTCTTTTTCCTCGCTCCTCCACTTTAATCGTGATTTTCATGATTATCTAACTCGTTTTCGTTTCAACTTGTATTAAGTATCCCTCAGGTATCAATTTGCGATTAGTTCTCAAGCCCTGACTATTTGGAACGATATCCCCTTGACTGTCCGTGACAGCCTTACCACTACTAACTTTAAAAAGAAACTAAAACTTCACTTTTTAAGCCTGAATTGAACTAGTGCAGGATTCTCATTGTTTATTGTTAGTTTATTTGTCACTAGTTATGGACTGTTATAGGACCGCATGCATGTAAACTTATCTAATTTCAGTTTTGTATCTTGTTTTGGTTTTGTAGTTTAGCCTACAGTCTTCATTTCGGATCTTGTTTACTGTGGGTAATGTCGACCGAGATATAGCGGTCGACACTCGGTCGATAGTCGGTCGACACTCGGTCGACAGTCGGTCGATACTCGGTCGACACTCGGTCGATACTCGTGGCTCCGCACGTTAACGCACGTAAATTTTAATCACGTAAATCAAATAGAGGTAAGACATAAAGTATTGAGATTAAACGTCAAATTAAGCGAGTTTCTACTTTTACGGTTACATAATTGTACGTGCCTTTTAAACATTGCCTTGACTTTATTTGCGAACGAAAATTTTACGCACGTGCGCAAGTAAAAATTACTTGACAGTGGATACTTGATATCTCAAGTATTTATGAAGTGCAACACGGCATCACATCTTAACAACTGCGAAAATCTATCAATTAAATACATAAAACAAAGTGAATCTATTTAACCGTATATTTCCTGTAATTGCGAAAATATTCTGAGAAATGTAACGCCTTAAAAAGCCACAAAATCCTGAGCATTTCCCCGCTTTAATATTTTCTCATCCTGCTTGCATAATTACACGAAAATAGAGGGCCTCCATTCGAGGAAAATTACATCATTACCAAACTTCCATGCGTCATTTCAGTCATCCCCGAAAAGAAACCGCATTCTCATCACGAGACTCATTTCCATACAATGAAAGTCGTGACGATTCTTATCCCCAGTTTCCACGGTCTTCGCTAGGAACGCGGGGCCTACAAACTAGGTCCCACTGACAAAACAAAAAAAACGACTGCATTTTAAGAGTCTCGCCCTGCTTAAACAAGCGAGATCTGACTTCTTCAACCTTTATTGACACTGGCATATCATTATATTCACGTACATGAGCAAAATTGTTACCTTTTTCTAATACATTACAGTTCTGAAGACAATTTTCCGTATGTTGCAACGTAGAACTCCATGCGTAGAACAAAACGACATTTATCATCACCTGAGTGTACAATAATATTAATGATGTACGAAATATCAAGTTGTTCGTTACAAGTATCCAGCGCTGTTGAACACGAGAGGTAAATTGACGACGATTTGCTTGTTGTTTTTTACCTCATCATCGAAGTTCTGCTCTTGAACATTCTTCCTTGTTTCAACATCTGATGTATTCACTTCTTTCAAAGTTATCAACGCTTTCAAACGACAGAATTCTTGGAACGACCCATTCCGAAAACGCTCGACATCTTTTAGTGTGGGTCTACCACGAATGGTGTGTGGATTTGTAAGCGACATCACCGTATAATCCATTAATCTTTGCAAATTTTTCGTCTCAAAACATAACATTCGGACAATGGTACGTTGTTTTTCGAAGTCTTCACAGAGATTGAGAGCATCGTGTCGATTTTCATCCCCAGATTCTGCGCTACCATGACCCAGAACACGTGTTTACAAAACCATTCTTTCTGTCACGTTTAGCTGTGTATTTACTTTTTCGCACGTGAAGGTCAGAACCAGATTACCATAAGATCAGAGAGAGCACGTGTTTGCAGTTTTACTTTTTGTTATGTCTGTTTTGCACTTACGATTTTATCGGCTTACTATGTCATATAAGCATGAAACGTAACCTGTTTTAACGAAAAAGATAAAGTCTGATTTCTTACATGGAAGAAAAGCACTTAAACGTGATAAACATTGCGCGTTATTCCAGTCATCCCCCAAAATAAACCACATGCTCATCACGAGACTCATTTCCATACAATGAAAGTCGTCACGATTCTTATCCCCAGTTTCCACGGTCTTCGCTAGGAACGCGTGGCCTACAAACTAGGCCCCACCGAAAAAAAAAAAAATGACTGCATTTTAAGAGTCTCGCTTTCTTCAAGCAAGCGAGACTAACAAGTTTACTGTTCATCCTGATAAATCCAAATTTACCATCTTCCATCCACGACGTAAACAGATCAATCCTTCAGAATTAAACAACTTAATAAATAACACCCCTATAGCGCGGGTACAGGAACATAAATTTCTTGGAATAATTATTCACGAAAACCTTTCATGGAAACCGCACATCACTTCCACCTGCGATAAAGTCGCTAAGGTTATAGGAATTTTGTCTAAATCGAGACGATACTTACCTTCGGTCACTCTAAAAACCTTATATAATTTCCTCTTTCTACCTTATATCAACTATTATAACCTCCTCTGGGCGTCTACATATGCCTCCTACCTTGAACCCCTCTATCTACTCTAAAAGAAAGCCATTCGAATTATCACCTTTTCTCCTCCACGAACTCGTTCTAAGCCTCTTTTCTCGAAGCTTAATATTCTTTCTCTCCACTCACTTTATCATTTTCACGTTTCTTGTTTTGTATTCTCACACTGTAATCGCCTTTTACCTGCCTCTTTTTCCTCGCTCCTCCACTTTAATCGTGATTTTCATGATTATCTAACTCGTTTTCGTTTCAACTTGTATTAAGTATCCCTCAGGTATCAATTTGCGATTAGTTCTCAAGCCCTGACTATTTGGAACGATATCCCCTTGACTGTCCGTGACAGCCTTACCACTACTAACTTTAAAAAGAAACTAAAACTTCACTTTTTAAGCCTGAATTGAACTAGTGCAGGATTCTCATTGTTTATTGTTAGTTTATTTGTCACTAGTTATGGACTGTTATAGGACCGCATGCATGTAAACTTATCTAATTTCAGTTTTGTATCTTGTTTTGGTTTTGTAGTTTAGCCTACAGTCTTCATTTCGGATCTTGTTTACTGTGGGTAATGTCGACCGAGATATAGCGGTCGACACTCGGTCGATAGTCGGTCGACACTCGGTCGACAGTCGGTCGATACTCGGTCGACACTCGGTCGATACTCGATCGACGCTCGGTCGACAGTCGGTCGATATAGCCGTCGATAGTCGGTCGATAGTCGGTCGATAGTGGGTCGACACTCGGTCGAGACACGGTCGATAGTCGTTCCAGATGTGTCTCGGCCGATATAGCTTTTCGTTCACCGACACTTCGCCGACATTACACCGACATTTCGCCGACACTTCGCCGATAGTTGGTCGATAGTTGGTCGATACTTGACCGATGTATCGGTCAGCAATTGGTCGACACTCCGTCGATGGTCGGTCGACACTTAGCATTTCCTACATTTTTTAGCTTGGAAAACAAGGAATTAGAAAGCATTTTCTAGCTTGGACCTAACTGTTTTTTTATATTGTGTTTCTGCTTTTTTAATTTCAAACTTCAATGTACTTAGCCAAAATTCCGGATTAATAGCTATTAGTCATTTATCTAGCCTTTTCTTTTAATTCATGTGAAGGGGATTTCGCCTATCTGTATCGATGCCCACCACCTTTTCGCAGACGTTTCCTCCCCTCGTTTTTTTTTCAGGGGTGGGAGTCTCGCTACGCGTAGCCGGCTAGAATTGAATAATGAAGAAGTCCGCTAAGTGAGAATGATAGGCCTTCAGCTTCTTGTTATGTGATTTATTCCCACCGTGTAAGGCCTATATCTGGCTGATTTTTCCTATGCCGAGAATTTTTCAACCGACTCAGAACTACATTGATGAAAAAATGTATTTACAGTTCATTTTTTTAAACTTGTTTTTCCTTAACAAGTTAAGATAATATTAATGTTAACGCGGCGCATACTGTTTTCCTTTTCGTGGATGACCAAAAGTGACTTACCATTCAATATTAATTTCTGTATACGCATGGTCGTCTCTATTTTGAACAAAATATAAATATAAAGCGAAAGGACAGAGCAAAAGGACAGGATAATGTAATGAGAACGTAGCGTATCCCACAATAAATGAATGTGTTCAGTCTGCTGGATATTTTTGTCACCTTCCTCGGCACATTATCAGCGCGTTTTATCAATAACTGATCGTTAAACAAAGGACTGTTCCCGTCTTCAATACAGAAATATATAAGTTTAATTTGTGGTCTCTGCACAAGCGAGAACTTGGCGTGATGAAGCAGGTCAAAGCCCGATAATAAAAGATGTGTATTCCTCGCTCTTAAAGCATGTCATGAACAGTAATTAATGACGTCTTTGCTTAAAAAAAAAGCCATTGGACTCACCTGATAAATTAACACACGACTGATATTCGAACGACAGTTAACCGATATACCACCGACAGTTGACCGATATACCACCGACAGTTCACCGATATACCACCGACAGTTGACTGATATACCACCGACAGTTGACCGATATATCACCGACATATGACCGATAGCAAGTCGAGGTGCGTCGTCGAAATATCGACCGATACTCGGTCGATAGTCTATCTCACTATCGACCGACTATCGACCGACTATCGACCGACCATCGACCGACTATCGACCGACCATCGACCGACTATCGACCGACTATCGACCGACTGTCGACCGACTATCGACCGACTGTCGACCGCTATATCGACCGCTATGTCGACCGATATCTCGGTCGACATTACCCACAGAAAACAAGATCCAAGCATTTCTATATAAAATAATTTCTGTCATTCTGACCATAGGCCGTATAAGCCCCCGGCTTTGGCTTCACTGAGTTTGTACTGTATGAGCGATGGAATAATACAGTTAAGTTAAGTTAAAGTTAAAAAAAAAAAAACCTATCAGTGCCCTCTCTACCATACCCAAGATTTAAGAAAAAGTTTTGATTAACTTCCCTTTTATTTGTACAATACCACGCCTGAACTTATTACACGTACTATACATTGACAGTTTAACTCCCGAGAAGAATAAACTGACAGTTAAATAACAATGTACTCATACCCTGTCTTATAACCGGATAATCTTTTGCTAGGATGTATTAGATTTGACTGTCTAGGTCTCTTCCCTCCACAGGTTCCTAGACTCAGTAAAAGAGGCGCTCTGAATATTCTAAATCGTTTAAATCTAAGAGTATCGGAAAGTTTGTTAAGTGAGATCAGAAGCGCTAGTGAAGTTCTCTAAACAACTATTGCTGTTGACATTTTCACAACCCGCCTGGAAGTCATTTCCGAGTAAGCATAACCATGTATCATCATTGAAGAGGGTATAAATGTCTTTAAGTGTTGTAATCAATCACACGCCAATCAGAAGCAGGGAACTCAAACGCTTCTGCAACTAGCTCGGTAAGAATAAGTGCCCAAGAACTCTTCAATTTTCTTCTTCTAAACAACTGGCCTGTGAACAATCCATCTCCATCACAGGGCCGTAGCTAGCATGAGGCAAGACGAGGCAGTTGCTCGTCTTCCTTTTGGCCTTTTTTTGTGAAGAAACGTTTAATTTATTGAGAACATAATCCCTAGAAAAAATTAGATTGGTTGCGATAAACCCAGCTAATATAAGGTGGATGAACTGAGGGGAAAAGCATTTTAATGAGGTTAATTTGTTTCATTTGAACTGTGAGTACAGCGGTATTTCAAATGCTTGAAAATGCAGATGGTCATTAACTTGGCACCAGCATCGCTAAGCAATAAAAAAGTGAACTTCTACACTTACCCAAGATTGACTTCTCTGCAGAAAAATGCCACGGAAAATGCTTACAACAGCATTTCTGAGCCCCTAGATTTCAAAATTTTCTGGCGGGGGTGGGGGGGGGGGAAGGCATGCCCCTAGACCCCCCCCTAGCGGCTTGCGCCTTCAGCGCTCAAAACTTGCGGAAATCCACACTGGTAGATTGGATATCAGTCAATGCCAACAATGACAGCTGTTGCCAGAACAACACTGAACTGCATGATCACACTTAAACATACTCTTGCTTAGAAAAAGTTTTTATCTTCAGTACTAAATACTTTTTACAAATGGGAATTAGACCATTGAGAAAAAGAGACACGAGGTTTAAGCAACTGGTTTAACAAGAGTGGCCCGTAAGGCCTCTATTGTCAACTTATAACCCGGTCGCTCCTTAAGGTCTTCCTTTTTTATGCTTTTTTCCTCCTCTTTGTCACTATCATCAGAATCCTGGTGAACAAAAAACAGCTTAATGAGTTAAAAATGACGAGCTAACAATCTAACACAAACAAGGTTTCCAAAGAAGTAAAGGTTGGCAACCATTACTTTTATATACATGTAACAGTAGTTTTCAATATCTTCCACACAGGTGGCTAAGAATCTGATAGCCAGATTAACTGGTTGGCAAAACTTCTTTTTGTGCTATTGAGTGACGCTGGTTCTGTCTACTGAACAGTAATTTTACACAAATGAATTTCCCAAAATAGCAAGAAATATTGCTTGTATTTTGCAGTGTAACTGTGGTTGACCCTAGGCAAATCTTCAAGTATACATTTGGTACCTGTAAAAAATCGAAGTTAGAGAAAACAAGACTACACCACTAGATCAAAGCCCACATGGTTTGGAAACAAAGAGACAGCAGTCAGTTTTAAGAGCCGAGGGAATTATTGAACATTATCAACCTACCATCTCTTACCTGAAAGTTATACTTTTCTTTAAGATTTCTGAATTTTCTTGTTCCCAGGATTTTTTTCAACTTCTCCTGCAGACAACGAAAAAAGACAAACAAACTCTTTAAGTATAAAACCCATAACAATCATATCCCACAGAATTACACGAAAAGGAGGAGATATTTTAGTTAGTCATTGTCTACTCTTGGCTAGGTTTTATATCTCTAGTTGCAAATACATTAGTTCAAAACCATCTATAGCCCATAAAAATAGGCACTGGATTCAGTCCATTCCCCTCTCCACCCTGGTGTTTTTTTTCTCTTTTGTTTTTATGGAGTGATTGATGGGTAATAAACCAATCATTTGCCATCCAGTGGTAATATTCTAAATATTTCATGTACACGTATAATTTTGATTTGTAATTGGCAAGTTGACCCCTCTGGCTGTATGCCTAATTGTTTGCGGTAGTTTGTTTACGCATGGCTCGAGTATTTGCACATTTGTATTTTTCGAAAATTATGGTTCGGTCTTTTATAACAAGGCTGTCCTCTAAGGAAAATTGAAGGGAACCCAGTGCTCTGAAACTGTAAAATCTAGGGTGCCCAGCATATGATTTGTATGAAAAAGCTGAGATTTTCTAGTCGCCCGAGGGCAAAAGTTAGGCACCAGGGGCCACCGGGCTCTGCTAGAGCACAGCCCTGTATAAGCAGGGAATTTATCCAAGCTTGGCTGCTGTTTGGTTATCACAATGTAAATAAACACTGCTTGGTTTCTGAAAAGACATTTTGGAAGTCCAGCATTTCCATGTTTTATTTAACTTTCCCATGCATGATGAGGAACTCTTCAGATCGCTCTTCATTAAGTCCTCAAGGGAGTTTCACTACATTTTCTACTGCCATTCTCGACCAGACTGACTGATCTGAAAGGGAACCATCAATAAAAATGACAGTACAGTGTTGTTGGTGTTTTTTTGTCTGTCGTTATTACTCAACAACGTTTTTGTTCCACATGTCACAATTTACTTATCAGTGCAATATTATTATTGCACGGTGAAGAAATTTTGTTAAAATCCATTATTTTTGCCTCTTTCCACTGCTTTTTCTTCCTCAATTGGCATTATTTTTAATATACCCTGGCTGCCCATTAACTCATCTAAAAGAAAAAGTTTGTTGAAAGTGCACATATGGTTTATTTTAGGAGCTCGCATACACTTATTTTCTACCAAAAAGTCCCAGGGAATTAAAGGGTTGTCACCCATTAGAGTACCAGGAGTGAATGGGTTAAAGGGAACTTTATAATTGAAAAACAAATTCCAATTATTAAGGAACAGCGAAAAGCTTTGAAGAAAAGTGGAAAAAAATTATTCAGAAAAGGCATTTATTTGAGTGAACTCTCCTTTTCCTCAATGCTTTTTTTCAAAAAAGTTACTATGAACAGATTCCAAAAGAAAAAAATTATTCTACACAATATCCTGTCTAGCAGCCTTACTATCATTTCGTTAATTAATTTTGTTTCCTTTGTACAGCGTGCAAAGAAAGTCGTGTCCGATAGCCTGGGGCTAGTGGATTTTGCTATTGGGCTAGTGGTTTTTGTTCTTAACTTGCCCGATGGGAAAGTGCTGTTTTTTGGGGAAATTCAAATTACAGAAGGACTGTAATCAATCCTGCTAATCAAAAAGGGTTTTGGGGCTAGTTGAAATGACTTGTGGGCTAGTACATGCTAGCTACAGCTTGCCCGAATGGCTGCAGGCTCTAAAACTGACTTTATTTGCACCCTGTTTGTATTAAGTGTGATTCTTCTGTATTTAAGTATCTATGTTTGTGTAATGTGTGTAAGAAGCAAATAAATGAAATTAAACAAAAAAATTGTTTCAGAGCTATCTGACTAAGACAGACCAATGAATCCGACTTCAGTAGCCTACTTTGACCAGGTGGCTTTATTTTCTGATTTTAACCATTTAGTTGAGTTATGCACCAGTCAATTGCATCCTCGAGCTCCAAACCCCCACAGATAGTGGGGCAAAAACGTTGACTTTACATTCATTTCTTGCCATAGCCCCTGGGAAATAACCAAAAATTTACGGCTACACACATCTATCCCTGGGGTGTGCAGTCAGTTGACTATGATCAGAGTTTTAAAGGCAATTCAACCACTCCCTCGTGAAAAATTAAACATTTGGGTAGGATAAATTTATTTTATTCAAAACTACAGCATTCTGAATTGTAGCATAATAATCATGGCTAAACTTGGTGAAAAGATGTGGATCACCGAGATCCATCCTGCTGTAACTGACCCAGCCGTACCGAGCTCCTCAATAGTTTGCCCCATCATCCTTTGCTGACTGCTGCCCAGCCTTCTCTGGGCTATGCTTTTTATGATATGGCTGTTCTGGTCCTAACATTAATAACTGATGCAACTAATTTAAACAAAATACAAATGCACAGACCCATGAATACAATGTTTCTAGATTTACCTGTTTCTCTATTGTTATTATGTGTCCAAAAAATGCATATGAAGCTGGCAAAATCAACAAATTTTAAAATACTATGCATAAAGCTAACTTTTTGGCGACAGAACCTATGATTTGTAGACCATTACATGAATCTTTGTCATATGCTGATGAAAGTTTTTAAAATGTGTCACGTCATGTATAAGACTTTTTTGTATGGAGGAGAGATACAATGCATGACTCAATTCAAATATTTGACCAGTTAAAGTGAGTCATTTGTTAAACTTGAATAGCCGTTCTTTGAAAGACAGCTTATCAGGGAGGCTACAAAGCAAAGGATTCCACTAAAAGATTTTTGGGGCATACCTGTGCTTAAATTTCTCCAGAGGCTTGCTTTAGCTTTTCCATGTATTTTTCTGTAATTTTTCCCGGGACTTTCTTACAGACAAATCTATAGAAAATTTCTTCTAGCGCATGTGACGCCCTCAATTTTTTTCAGTAGAATCCTTAGGAGTGAAGCTTTAGTTTACAAATCATATTTTTTTTCAGAACAGCCATTAGTTCTACGGATATTATTCGACATTTGATTCTCATTTCTCACGCGTTTACATACTCGTCAAGATGGCGTCGAAAACCGTGACAAGGTCTATTCCAGTTCCGTTTTAAATAAATAACTCCATTTTGACTTTTGCGAATCTTTTTCCTGTCCTCTGCTTTTCTCAAAGCATGTTGATGTCCACAGAAATAAATAGAAATCGATTACATGTCCTGAGATCATTGTGATCATCGATTTTTATCGACATATCAAACTAATCAATCGACAGTTACTGACAAATATCGAGCACTACCGACTTATCGACTAGCTTTCCGATGATCGATTTTCGATCGACATGTGACGTCCCGAAACGCCTGAACGTCTTCAATAAATGTGAACCTACAATTTATTCCCAGCTATTTCAAGCGTTCCCTCGTTGGCTTCATTTCTATACCGACCCGCAAATCAAATGATAAAATTTCCACCAGTGGCAGAGACTCCCTATGAGCTAGACTTCACAACAGCTAACCTGAGAATCTGAGAATACGCGTTCTGAAGATTCTGTCCGCCATTTTCCACTTGTAGCGTCCTCGCTGTCTTGCTTTTCTTGCGAGACCTGTAAGCGTCCACAAACCGAGATTAAACTATCACTTTATCATTTTTCAAAGAAATTTTCCTTGTATGTATTACAGAACAAGGAAATCCAAAAAGAACCAAAAGTAAGCTTAAAGCACTGTGCTAGAATTTAACCTCACCTGGGCGGAATGATTTACTTGATTCGACACGGCATCGTTGTGCCAAGATTTGTGTCTTTTTCGAAACTGTTTCATCCCTAACCTTTCTGGTTTGCCAGCACAAAACTTAACATCCGGTCAGTGTTTCTCAATTTGTTTCTCAATGATCACATGGTTATTCGGCACCAGACTGCTCTCAACCACTTTCTGAACACGCTTTCAAGATGGCTGCCTCCGCGCCTTTGTTGCCGAGAAGAATATAACAACAATGAGCACTGTCAGGTTAGTTAACATAGAAATAGAACTAAAAGTCGATCCTGAAAACGTAACTTGAAATCGTCTTCTTTACTTTTATTTTAGTTGTTGTGTTCAAGACAACCTTGGCACAAGGCTTGTGTAGTAATTGTCACTAGGCGATGGCCTGGAGCCGGATTTTTTAAATTTAGCATTGATCACTGTCAAGTAGCTTTGGTCAAGGCCAAAAAGGAGGTATCTGGGAACCTTGACATAAGAACTTGTTTAATTTATTATTGATGTTAACATATTATGCCCAACTGCTTTTCCTGTTAACACCACATCACCTGCAGTTTCCTGGCATTCAGTTGAAACGGTGGTCTTTTAAGACCACCGTACAGGCATGTGGACTTAAAAGTCCACATGCCTGTAGATAGCTTGACAGGTTAACTCAGATTAGGCCACTGTACAATAACTTTTTTGACGTATTACTTGCATTGTACGAGCAGTGGTTCAGTTGCTTTTCTTTGTTTTCGATTGTTTTGAAACTCGTTCCTTGAAAGTTTTGAGAATCGAGAATCTTGAGGATCGAGACGCGAGTGACTGTTAACCTGAACATACTTTTGAGTGGTTCTGTGGGCCCTTATGAAATGGGGGCACGTAACGACGGTTTCCTCCTAAATGCAATGAAAACACTTTTTAGGCTATCCAGAGTACTTTTAGGTCTTTAGAAATAAATGCATTCTAAGAGGTGCTATGAAATTCATATCTGTCCAGTCATCCTAGGGCAGCTTGAGTCTTTTTAAAATTACCAGCCTTAGGGTTTTATGTATCATTTTCAAGAAAATTTTAGATCCAGATTTGACATCCAGATAAGAGACAGGTGTCGGGTCAATGACCCAACAAAGAAGGCTTCCTGGCCTGACAGATGACATATAAGTATTAAGTTAAATCTAACAAAAAAATAAGCATGTGTGGTCTTGATGACTCCTCAGATGGTCTACATGACCCCCCGTTTGAAAGGATTAACTGGAATGCTGTATAATACATTACATGCTATAAAGCACTTTTAACGCGCAACAAACAGTGACAAAAAGTGCATGTGCCGATTAGAAGTCGCTACACAATCTGACTGCCTTTAAGAACTATTGTTTAGCAAGCACGAGGTTTTTGTACAGACTATTCATTGCCAGTAAGCTCATGTCCCTGCAGCTGACTATATTTTAAAGCTTGCTCTGTAATTTAGTAATATTAGTTTCCGCACAATTATGCAATAATAGTTTAAGGTTGAATTTTTATTTCTTCTTGCTTAGACAAAGGCCAAGATAAGCCAGACACCATTGGCCCTGATCCGGGGACTATCTCCCCACACTCTCATGCCCTTGTTTGTTTGTTTGTCTTTTTTTTCCTGTGCTGCTCATGCATGGCTTCTTGTTTCACTTTTGCAAGACCACATTAGCCATGTGCATGGCTCTCCAGTATAAAGAGAGGTCATATTATTGTACTATTATTCACTTGCCTGTACTTGAAGCTCATGTCCAGCAACAATTTTTTGTACATTTCTTCAAGCCTCACTTTGCAACAGAACAAAGTAAGACATTCATGTCACTTTCATGGATGTTAGCTGATTTATTTTTATCTTTTTGCCTCTGCAGACTGTAATGCCTTATAGCATGGAAATTACAAGCAGAAATCGTGGGATTTTTTACTTTTCATGAATGGAGCAAAGGGATGGTTATGGTTGTGGTGGAATTGGCAGCTGTAACCACTTGTCTTTACAGACAACCTCACGCAGCCCTATTGGAAGCTGTAGTCTGCTAGTCGCCGGCGTAAGTAAAACTGCCTGACATTAGCAATTCCTGCTTCCTGACATGCAGCCAGTCAGTTGTATTGAAACATCATGGTCCTTTTTTAATGTATACAGTGTTCCAAGCTCACATTTAACTGATTCTTCATAGCCAATAACGTCATAGTGTAACTGACAGAAGCCCAATATAATTGTCTTTTAATTGACCGATCAGGTTAATGACCAGAATTTTTATTAAAATACCATGAAGTGACAGGCTAATGTGAAGATGACTACCACATAGATTGTCAAAACTTTAGTCACTGTCAACAACAGTCCTATTTCAGGACTAACCTCGCCTAGATGAATTCTGTGTTGTTACCATTCAAATGAAATCTCTCTTACAGAACTATTGTGCACTAGTATTTACTTCTTGGGATTTTACAAAGGAAATTTGAATGTTTTCTTTTTTGATTATTGTTTTACCGGTACATGTACATTCAAGAGTGAAATGGTGAATCAGCTTTCTTTCTTTTTCTTTTCTTTCAGGGCCAGTCCTCATGGATGAATTAGTGGAGTGGTATCAACTAAAACACCCTCCTCAATCGTCCTCTGCTTGGAAAAAATTGCTTTGTCAAAGGAATGTAACAGAATGGTTAAATATCAAAATGGCAAAGTTTAGAAGCTATTAACCAAGATAAGGGCATCGCTTAGTGTTCTTTGTCATCTGACTTCATTGCTTTGAAGCTGAAGGTGGGCAAATAGCAGTTGGAATGACTGTGTTGGGAAAAATCATGTTTGCAGGATAGAGAATCTGCATGTAATGACTGTTTTAACGCTTTTCAAACAGTGATGGGACAAAAGTGCTGTTGAAATAGAATTAGAAATTAATTCAAATTATAATTAGAAACTAATTAGAATTAGAAACAGTTCTAATGCAAAGACCCTGAATTTGTTCAAATTATATGCTTTGATATTGCTTTACAAGGAAGCTATTGGCCACCGGCTGCAGAGTTGCACTGGAGCTACGAATAGGTCATTTGCACGATGGCATCATTTTACTACTACGACCAGAATCCTTTTCATTTTTCCTTTCACATCTTAATTTTGTAATCCCAGTGAGGTTTAAATAACAGAAGCCTTAATTTACACAAGAAAGTAAAACCCTCAAGGCTCTGGTCCTAGTAGGAAAATGATGTCATAGCGCAAGTGGCTTATTAATGCCAAAAAATTATTGTTCCAAGACAGCAGATTTTCTTCTTGCCAAGGTACCTTGCAACTTCAATGAGGTTGTTGTTCATGGCAATTTTTTCTTTCAATTTCCATGACTCCACCTCGCCTGTTTCATAAGTTAAATCTTGAAGAAGCACAATGGTAAAATAGCTACTGTTATTAACTCTTGAAAATTGACTTATTGATTTTGTTGTAGCAATAGTTTTCTTAACTTTTGTGACTGACTAACATTTATCTTCTCCACGCAATATCCATACATAATCAAGAGAAGAGGTTAGGAGAATTTTTAATTAATCGATCACCAAAGGACCGATGCCCTGATCGTTTATCAAATTTTCTTAACTAATTCCTTAAGGAAATTTATTGAGATCGGTCTGACCTGATACAAGGCAGGCTTCTTCGAGCCCAGGGAGACTTCTAAATGAAAGCGACGGCATTCGCATCGGAAAATACATGTAGACCCCCTAAAGAGAATGACTGTGAAGATGACTACCGCACAGGTTGTCGAAACGTCAGTCACTGTCAACAACAACAGTCCTATTCAGGACTACGTTCACCCGGACAATCAAACTCAACCTACTTTTGAAATGACTCCTGGGTTCAAACCTTTCACAATGTATAAAACCTTGCTCCCAAATAAGAGTTATACTAACTGTGCTAAAGATGTGAAAATCGGATACTGAACTCATGCAACACAGTATTACAGCACTTGGCTCTTTCTTTGTACTCAATCCTAAGAGATACTTGTATGGGTAAAAATTATTTGGCTTCCTGTCTGAACACCATACGTTACACTAAAATCGTCTTTTATACGGGAGTAATGACCCCCCCACCCCGGCACCCCCTTCGGCAACGTTTTCAAAGAGTAATGACTGTAAGATACGACTATCAGACGAGAAAACAGCAAGAGGAGAAAGGTCACTCAGCCCGGTTAATCACCAAAGAACCAGTAAATGGGATCATGTTAGCTTCTTTATACCTAAATTGTTGTGATTTACAGTGCAAGACGTGTTTAAGGGGTTAAAATATGTCCTCTGCAAAACACCAAATTATCATTGGAGATGTTCGGTGCTTTTTTCCTAGCAGATGTTTCTTGTAAGAACAATTATTGTTTATTGATTAAAAACATTAACACTTCCGTGTTAGAGTTTGTTTTCCTAGTTTCACTATTTACGATAACGAAAAGAACAGAATAGTCCTTTGGTGGGCTGTATTTACGAAATCTTCTTGGGTTATAGCATATTTCCGTTAAAAATGTTGCTTATTTCGGTGCCAACGGTAAACCTATACTCTGTTTCAGCTGTCTGTTTGATGTTATACGTTGCGGTGTATACACTGTATACGATACAGTGTTCGCATGTTGTGAGTTATGTTGATTACCTCAAAGACACGCTTTTTATTAGAACTGGTAATAACCAAAGGTTACGGAATGTGGGCAACAACGATCGAAAGTCGAAACGCTTTTGCTCCAACGCTGTGCTTTGCGTAAGTTTCAAGTTACAGATGGTCAAAAAACGCGTGATCAGATTACGAGTATTTGAAGGTCCAAACGCGCGTGATCAAATTACGTTCTATACATTCCATTCATTCTTAGTGGAAGTCCAAACGAAAGCTGGCTAAATACTTGCGACGCATGCGTAATAACGACCTGGGGATTAGGATTTCGGGCTCCTCTTGGCGTTAACAAAAATTAATAAATCAGAACATAAGCGCCAAACTGAGCGTCTGGAACTCACGACAAGCCAATTCATCCCGTGGATCAACTTAGGAGAACTAAGATAAAGAGTCACTAGAAAGACCCAGTAGACTCTTTCATGGTTTCGTCAAGTTTTGTTTAAGACCAGCTAGCGAATATATATTGACACTGCTGGAAAGATCGCCTTAAGATTAGGAAACTTACAAAATTTAAAGGTGATACG
This sequence comes from Porites evermanni, assembly GCA_942486025.1. Lineage (NCBI taxonomy): Eukaryota > Metazoa > Cnidaria > Anthozoa > Scleractinia > Poritidae > Porites > Porites evermanni. The sequence continues at coordinate 8,271 of CALNXI010000559.1, read as the reverse complement.
TTAAAAGCGAGCGAAATGAAATTTTTCAGACGTTTGTGTGGTGGGGACATAAATTTACCCCAGCAAAACAAACGTCTGTAAAATTATGCGACTTTGCATATCTATACTCTTCGTTAGATGTTAACAAATCATGTTCAAATTTGACGTTTTTGATATAGAGCGTATTCACTCACGTGGCCAGCATCCATGCAAATTTATGGGAACAAAAGAAATTTTTTACAAAAGATAAGAGTCCATCTCTCACAGGATTTGTTTGGAATACCAATATGGCCGTCGTTACATTGTTTTGGAACACATGGCCGCCCTGACGTCATGTGAATATTCGCTAACTGGTCCCAGTTCCTTTGAAGGGTGGTCCCGCGATCGAGCAAAATCAAGCAAAGTTATAAACGAAAATGAAATGACCGGCTGGGGGAAGAGTTTGTACCAGCCGGGCCTGATGCATGTGATCACAGAAATCCGCTACACTACTCTTGTGACCCCAGTAACTGATAAACCCATGCTATGATCGATGACCTCCTCAATATTGTGTCTTTCGCGGCATTTTTGTTGGACGCGAGCTTTTTATTTGTCATGTAGTGTGATAGAAGTGATTTTTTTAACTGGCAATTTTAATCAAAAGTTTTCCTCAATTTGCTGTGCTTTTCGAATAAATGATGATGTTTGTCTACCTAAAAGTTTTTAAAGTTTCTATTCTAGCTTTTTCGCACTTTTAACTTTAGTCGTGGCGAGCGGGTGCGAACTGGCAGGCTATTGTAGTCTTCCCATATTCATAAGTTTTGTCAAACTCATAGTGGTGATCAACATCACTGAGCAATCAAATGTTAGGAGTCAAAATGGTTGGTGTGCTAGCAATTCTTTAACACTAGTTTTCCTTAACTTTCCTCGCTTTTATTGTCTACCGAGAAGTTTGGAAAGTTTGTAATCTATGTTTCTTTCCCGGTACTTTTAAATTTATTCAGGGGCTAGCTTGGGATAATTCACACGGCAATAGTCCTTTTTCCAAAACACCATAATACTCTTTGTTGTCCCTCCAAAATTTTGCATTAACATTGCCTTCAATCTCTCTTGGGGCGAAAGACCTATTGTCTACTCATTCACTAGCCAGTTTTGTCATCGATTTGTCAAGTAATATATCAAACATGAGATGCAGTGTTTCATGTTTTAATCAAGTCGGCATTTTTTTTCTGAATGCGTCTAATTCAAGCGTTAGTCTAATTTTTCATTGATGAACTGAGTGCTGTTTTTCTCAATGTATTGTCAAGTTCCATGCTTATCCACTAGTACTGTTTTCAACGTTATGTAATTGAGCGAGTCGGCAAACTTTTCTCTTTGAATGTTAGGAATCTTTGCTTTGATTGCCCATTGTTGAACATAGAGTGCGTGCTTTTCTCACGTATAGTTTCAAGCCGAAAGATTTGTCAAAAACATTTCTCGTACTGGTTTGAATTTTAATCGAGCGACCGTATAAATGGAGACACCAATTTAAGTTGATTTAACCGTGTTTAAAGCCAGAAACCTGCGTACCCGTTTCATTGCCTGCGGTGAAGTGAAGACCAAACTCAGTTAGGCGATCTCTGGTCTGGAATGAAAGTCAAGATTCTCTTTTGCCTCCTCGAGAACAGCAGGTTTGCTCTTAGTTGAACTTTAACTTTTGGTTACGTTATAGTTTACTTTTTTTTCTGAACAAAAAAATTCTAAGTCGATTGAAAGAAACGGTGATAAGCGTCCAAATTGCTTTAACGGTTGTTACTGGTAATTTTTGCTGCAGAAAGAAATTATTCTTTTAGACTTAACATAACTGATTTTCTGTCATATTTCTTTCCTCTTTGTGTTATTGTCGCCCGAAGGTACCTGTGAACATGCATGGTCCCTTTTTTATGTTATCTCGGTGAATGTTGAACTGGAGGGACAAACATGTAATAATGGTTTACGTGCAGCCAATAAGATTAACCGTGACCTTAATGAGTAATGTACGATTTGAACGTAAATTATGCGTTTATGCCAACAAACCAACTGTTGGCAATTTGGGCGTAGAGTGCTATTCTTGCACCGGGAGAGAAATACAATACTACCCAGGATGGTTCAGGCTGACATAAGATAATAGTCGACAAAGGGATAAGACAGGTGTGAATAATACTGAAGGTAACGAAAAACCAGTTAAACAAGAAAATAAGGTTAATTCAGAGTGCAATTCTTAACACGTTTGTACCGCGGTAGTATTTACAATAACAAATAACACTTTCCATTTTTTTAACAGGTACTGCCTGACCATAAAGAAACGCAGAACAATTTGTCTTGCAAGAAAGTCTTAAAAATATCAATAAATGTCCTGCCACGGTCCTTAACAAGGATATGCAGCCAACTCATTTGTGTGTCTGTCATTTATTCAGTATATACCAAACCTATGGTAAGTTCATTTTTTGCACAGCCAAGTAGGGTAGTCGGGTCTTCATGCAATTTTCCATTGTTTTAAACAGGTTATTATTTTAGATAAATTTTAAGAACAAGTCATTGAGGTGGAACAGAAGATCATTATAAGAAATAATAACCTACTGTTTCAATTCAGTGACCATAATAATAACCTACTAGTTCTGAAACTGTGGAAAACTACGCGCTCGGTTGATTTTTTTTAATAAGGTCTCGCGGGTCAGCGATTAAGCTGTATTCTTTTCATGTTGCATCTTTCTTTCCAATAATTTTGATGTTAGTTTTTTGGTCTCTCTGACAATTCTGGTTTGGTATATACACCAAGACAAGTGCATGTTGTATTTAGTTATAAATTCAACCTCTTCAGGCCTCACAAAGAAAATATCAGAATTTAAAAGAAGTTTACGCTTTTGAATTCAGTAAAGAAAGTTAGGTTTTGAACACAAAACAAAACCTTACCCAGAGCTAAATTCCTCAGCGTAAACCAACAACAAAAAATAATCCAAGATTTATTGCAACTAAAAAGTAGGCAAAAGACCAACTATCCAAAAGAACACAACAAAGAAAAAAAGGTAAGTCAAAAAAGGTAAGTAACAAGGTAAGTTCATTTATATTGTTTTTTATTGAGCCCTGGGGACTAAGTGCTCCGCCCAAGGGGGGAGAGCCCTGGGGACTAAGTGCTCCGCCCAAGGGGGGAGAGCCCTGGGGACTAAGTGCTCCGCCCAAGGGGGGAGAGCCCTGGGGACTAAGTGCTCCGCCCAAGGGGGGAGAGCCCTGGGGACTAAGTGCTCCGCCCAAGGGGGGAGAGCCCTGGGGACTAAGTGCTCCGCCCAAGGGGGGAGAGCCCTGGGGACTAAGTGCTCCGCCCAAGGGGGGAGAGCCCTGGGGACTAAGTGCTCCGCCCAAGGGGGGAGAGCCCTGGGGACTAAGTGCTCCGCCCAAGGGGGGAGAGCCCTGGGGACTAAGTGCTCCGCCCAAGGGGGGAGAGCCCTGGGGACTAAGTGCTCCGCCCAAGGGGGGAGAGCCCTGGGGACTAAGTGCTCCGCCCAAGGGGGGAGAGCCCTGGGGACTAAGTGCTCCGCCCAAGGGGGGAGAGCCCTGGGGACTAAGTGCTCCGCCCAAGGGGGGAGAGCCCTGGGGACTAAGTGCTCCGCCCAAGGGGGGAGAGCCCTGGGGACTAAGTGCTCCGCCCAAGGGGGGAGAGCCCTGGGGACTAAGTGCTCCGCCCAAGGGGGGAGAGCCCTGGGGACTAAGTGCTCCGCCCAAGGGGGGAGAGCCCTGGGGACTAAGTGCTCCGCCCAAGGGGGGAGAGCCCTGGGGACTAAGTGCTCCGCCCAAGGGGGGAGAGCCCTGGGGACTAAGTGCTCCGCCCAAGGGGGGAGAGCCCTGGGGACTAAGTGCTCCGCCCAAGGGGGGAGAGCCCTGGGGACTAAGTGCTCCGCCCAAGGGGGGAGAGCCCTGGGGACTAAGTGCTCCGCCCAAGGGGGGAGAGCCCTGGGGACTAAGTGCTCCGCCCAAGGGGGGAGAGCCCTGGGGACTAAGTGCTCCGCCCAAGGGGGGAGAGCCCTGGGGACTAAGTGCTCCGCCCAAGGGGGGAGAGCCCTGGGGACTAAGTGCTCCGCCCAAGGGGGGACTGATACAGGACTGATACACTCCTGGGGAGGACTCCGAGAATCTTAGGTTTACTATAGGAGCTGCCCCTGGGTTTCCGAGGATGAAATATAATGGGAGTAATTTCTATACGGATATGGTATCAGTCTCTTAGCTTTGTTCGCTTGATTTGTTATTCTTGCGATATTTGCCAGTCAGTGTCTGGTGAAATTTGTTGTGATACTATTTTTTTTTCTGCTAAAATAGCGATTTGGTGAGAAGTTTCTGCTAGAGCTTGCAGTGCTAGATATGTTGAGTTTTTATTCATTTAATCTTTCGTCTTTCCGTATGGTTGTATTTGCACGCAATTTTTCAGGCGCAGGGTGAGGTTTTGGGTGACCCTGCTGGCCTCACCCTGGAGATTTTCAACTTTCCGATGATAAAAGTGACAATTTTCGACAAACTGCCTGCGGGTGGGGGGGGTGGGGATTTGCCCCTTTTGTGAGGAGCGTTGCGTGACGTTCGTGACGAGACAATGGAGAGAGCTCTCGAGTGGCGGATTGGAAACGAAAATAAAAGTTGACAGAAGGAGAAATGCAAGATGGCGGCTGGAGTTCGACCTTGTTCAGGTCATTCGCATGCTCATCCACACAATCATACAATGCCGAGAAGAAAAGTCACAGTATCTTTCACCATGAGGGACGAACAAGAACCTCTTCACCGATCAGGAGTGAATGCACTTCAGTTAGACAAAAAAACAGGGCGTTTGTATTCGGCGGGTCGTGATTCTATAATTCGATGTTGGAACACAAATGCAGAGCAAAAGGTATTATGGAATTTCTCTTAGTTTTATGTCAACAAGAAGAAACAATTATCATTATTATTACTAAATTTTGCAAAGGAGGCCATTCTTTTCCAAATATTTTTCGCTGATTTGAAGTTATGTTTAAATATTCAAATCTTTGGTAAGCTTACATACTATACTTCTTGCCATTAAAGAAAGCATTATTTTAGTCGATATGTCTACAGTTCACAGCACTCTTTCAGTTTAATGTTCTGATATAAGCCTTTAACGCCTTTAATGGGGTCGTTTAGGCTTGTTACTACAGACTATTCCAAGAATTTAGCTTTTAGCTTCTGCGCTATATTACCGTTTCCATCAGTTGTAAACTTACGTACAGCTAAGAATACAAGACTTTTGCGAGATGAAATGTTTCTTTTCTCCCTGTAGAACTGTTATATGGCATCTATGGAGCACCACACGGACTGGGTGAATGATATAGTTCTTTGCTGCAGCGGTAGAATAAGTAAGAAAATTAAATAGTAGTTGTATTTGATTGCTATTAGAAACTGTCTAAACCATGTAATACTAAAACAATGATATACTTGATTAAAACCTATTATTGTAAACTACCGTATTTATTCGATTAACCGCCCTGGGCGCTTATTAAATTTTTGGACCTTGAGAGTGGGCGGTTATTCGAGGTGGGTGAATATTCGAGGCTGGGCGCTTATTAAATTTTCACCATTTTCAGCAAGTGAAGTATGTTTATTTTGCAACAAAACAATAAATGCTAATAACAAAACACAAAGAGGTAACAAAGCAAGGTTTCTGTAAATACTCTGAAGAAAACTCTGTCCTCGGGAAAGTCTCTTATTAGAATTTATTCACTTAAGTGGGTGGGGTGGGGGTGAGCGCTTATTTGAGTTTGACTGGGAGGAGGAGGGGGCGGGGGCTTATTCGAGGCTGGGCGCTTATTAACTTTTTCTGCCTTTAGGATGGGCGCTTATTTGAGGTGGGCACTAATTCAAGGTTGGGCGCTTATTCGAATAAATATGGTAATTAATATCTTTTCAAAAAAAATCAACGGAATCAATGAGATACATTAGTGTTATGTCAAAAAGTCAACCTAAATGAAAACTACTGCAAAATACATGCTTGAAATGCCACATTACTGCCACAAAGTCTAAGATTACTCAATACGGTGGAACCTTCATATAACATACCTCTATATAACAAAGTCCTCGGTATAATGAATGATTTTCTTTGCCCCAGTAATAGTAGGCTATATGGAAAAGATTCTTAATATAATGAATCGAAACCTTGTTATTGCAAACAAATTTTGCCAGTCCCTTGGCCGTTATTAATCACAACGAGGTTTCACTGTACATGAAAAAAAGGCCAAGAACGTAATGCTGCCAACACACTATCCTGCTCATGCAAAATCAATGTCCAGATTGACCGTCATGATCTATATTTGTACACATTTGTACCCTCAGTATTGTCAGCATCGTCTGATACAACGGTCAAAGTCTGGGACTCAGCACGTAGCTTCTGCATGTCGACACTCCGCACCCATAAGGACTATGTAAAGTCACTGGCTTATGCCAGTAGCAGGGAAATGGTAGCTTCTGGTGGATTGGACAGACAAATTTTCCTTTGGGATGTCAACACTTTAACAGCTCTTACAGCCACAAATAACACAGTCACAAGTAAGTTGCATTTTTTTATTTAATTTTTTCCCAGAATGATAAAATGATTAATATTTGGGTTTGTTTTGCTTTTATTTGAATTGAAGTAGTATGAGATTGAATAAGAGACTCGTACACTGAGACACTCCTGTATTTAGAGGGGGTGACTGAAGTGATTTACTTACAGTGAACCCCAGATCGATCATATCATTCAAAAGTACATGTATGCCTATTGGTACACCTTGAGGAATGACCTCATATTGTCTCTGAATTTAACCTGCTTCTGTGCAATATGGATACCTGTTTATGTGGGCAGTTGACACTTTTTTTTTTAGTCCAGTCACTGAGTTTTGATAGAAAATTTGGTTTTGCTAAATACATTGTGCACATCCATATGAAAATGTTTGTTCTATTATGCTTTACTTCTTTAGAGGCAAATAACTTTTTGTATGCCAGCGTATGGATGTTCACAGCCCAAATCAGGCCAAAGCCACAAAGTCTTTCAGACATTAATAAGTGCAGAATATTAATTTTCATGATAATTGACAACAAATACCAGTACACTTTATAATCTGCCAACTGTATAGCTTAAATAAATTATGTGTGTTAAGGCAACTTTGTCATGTTCTCATAGACTTATGCCATGAAGCAATGACTATTTTACTTTGATTTACAAGAAGAGTCACACGCACATGTAATTTGTTGATGCTGATCTATCTATATTCTTAAACTAATAATTATTTTCAGAACTTACTGTCTTCTCCTTAGTCTTAGATGTATTTTAATACATTTTAATACTATTATTAATATTTTAATACATTTTAACATACTAGTTAAAACTAGTCAGTGGTCATAAAAACAGGGCAGTCATAATTACGAGGATGTAGAAACATAAGGGAATCACTGACTTTTGTTTTGACCAGATATGAAGATAATACATGTACATACATGTACAGGGTATGTGTTCTCTATGACTGAAGCTTATGCACCAATGTCATGTGGAAAATACCATAAACAATCTAATTTTGTTCTTGAGTAAAAAACGTTTATTTATTGTTCTTTATAGATGTTATACAATCTAGTTACATGCAATATAAGATGGTATCATTTTTACCAATATATTAATCAGTGAATGGTTTATTGTTACCACAGCTTCCTCATTAAATGGGCAAAAAGACTCAATCTACAGTTTGGGATTGAACAGCATGGGTACTGTGCTTATTTCCGGATCAACTGAAAAGGTATAAAATCCCTTACTTAAAATGTCTATATGTGAATGCGTTTGAGAATTTTAAAATGTGGAAGAAACAAAACGGTGGCATTTCACTTATCTTCTAACCACTATTTGACATCTTCTTTGAGCTATAACTGCCCACTCGCAGGCACATGGCAAAATGGAATCTATTTGTTTTATCCAATGACAAAAAACTTTCAAGAGACACCGCATTCTTGTCATACTTGCCCATTTTTGAATGGTCAGTTTCATTTTTTTCTCTATAGCGTACACCATAAGTTGTTCTTTGAGTAAATTGCCATGTTTATTTTGTAGAGAAACTGATTGATGAAGAATACTAATTCCTCAGAATAATGATGTTATTGTTGCAATCACAGTCCTTGCATTACTTACAGTACATGTATCATTGTGTTCTACAGATTTTGAGGGTGTGGGATCCTAGGACGTGTTCAAAAGTGATGAAATTAAAAGGCCACACAGACAACGTTAAATCTATTATAATCAATGCTGAGGGTACCCAGGTAATTTAGCAAAATGACTTGGAG